>CAUYSK010103824.1:0-10739 GCA_963575035.1 Avahi laniger | reverse complement strand
CTAGAGTGAGTGCCATGGCATCAGCCTAGCTCACAGCAAACTCAAACTCCTGAGCTCAAGTAATTCTTCTGCCTCAGCCTCCCAAGTAGCTGGGACTACAGGCATGCGCCACCGTGTCCAGCTAAGTTTTTCTATATATTTTTAGTTGTCTGATTAATTTCTTTCTATTTTTAGTAGAGACGGGGTCTCGCTCTTGCTCAGGCTGGTCTCGAACTCCTGAGCTCAAATAATCTGCCTACCTTGGCCTCCCAGAGTGCTAGGATTACAGGCGTGAGCCACTGTGCCCGGCCAGCAATCTCTTTTTAATATTGAAATCAACCACTCCAGCACCCACCTGTCTAGGTTGGCAAGTCCCTTATTTTTTTTCTCTGGGCCTTCATTCCCTTGAACCTGGGAGGTTTGCTCATTTCAAAGGGGCTAGAGTAGGCAGAATTCTAAAAGTGGCACCCCCAGTATTCCACTTATTTCATGGAATACTGGAGGAAAATATGCCAGGCCTGGCCAGAAATCTGGAAATCCAGATACAAGAAGCACACAGAACTCCTGGGAGACTCAATGTGAAAAGGCAATCACCACGTCACGTAGTTATTAGACTGACCAATGTTACTATTAAAAGAGAGGATAAATAAACATGACTAGTCACTGGAGACTTAGATGTTTTTTATAAAATGAAAATTGCTTTTCTTTTTCTATTACTAATGGCCTTTCTACTTTTGCTGGTCCTTACTAGCAACTATAAAATGAATTTTTATACTAATTCTTTGCTAAACTCTCTGATGTTGCAAGGAAAAGACAAGCCAAATGAGAGGTATTAGGTTATTTTAAGGATGCCGTTCAAATTAAAGGAGTATGAGAACCCATCTCAGCAGCTATACTTCTGTTCAAAGGTGCATCATTTCCAGGACTGGGATCACACTGAGATCCATGAAGAACTGTAACAATGGCTGATTTTCAGCTACGATATTTCAGACTAAGGCCTAGGAATCTCCCTCTTATTGGGGCAGCCTCAATCCATTACGAAACACCCCAATTGGGCTGAATTTTGTATCAAGCCATCTGAGTAGCAGATGGTATATTTTTATATCTTACAAGTTTACTTTATGCAGGGTGCCTATACGTAGCTGGATCCATGGGTAGCTGTAATGGTTTAATTTTCTGCACCTGGAATATACCATTATAACATAAACCATAAGCTCATTTCCTTAGAGTCTGAAATGTGTATTTGTCCACAATTTCTCTCTGGAGTCACTGCTTCTGTAAGTAGGTGCTGTCTAAATAAAACACTGGTCCTCAATCTTACATACACAGGTACGTAAGATTAACTTGTGATGTTTATTCAAAATGCAGGCTTCAATACACAGTACCTAGATATTTAGATTGATCGAGAGGAAGAACACCACCTCCATTTTTATAAACCACCTTTAGTGTTCTAATGAAAGCGGTAGAGGATCACACATTGAGAAGTTTTGTATAGAAAACATTCAGAAATTGATGTTTTCTCAGTGTGCTCAGCTTTGACCAGATTCATTTGAAACTAATTAGAGCTTTACCTGGCCACATAATCTTGAATTAAGGTTCTTTAAAGTCTGTTTCAGTGCAGGACCAAGATACTCATAGAATAAGAAGAAAACTGATTAGAGAGAAAAGACAGTTTTACGTGTTACGTATCATATCAAAATAAGAAGAAATTCAGTATCAGAGATGACTTGACACAAAGTTGCTGTAATTCACCACCATCATCACTTTTATACTGCAGACACTGTCAGAATAAAGACCATTAGAAGACCCAACTCAACTGGGCTTGGAAACCTGTTGAGAACATAGCTCAGTGGCAGATGATAGCAGGGAAAACAGAGCAAAGCACAACTAATGACAGCATTGAAATGAGCATTCATATTTGGAGGGAGCACACCATAATCTTTGACCAGTGAGAAACTAAGTTTAGTTAACTAAGCTTTCAGTATTACATCAGGTTGATCCTTGAACAACACGGTTCTGAAATGCGTGGGTCCACTTATATGTGGATTCTTTTCAATAAAACTCACACCAGGTGAGTCTACCCCTCCCACCTCCCCTTCCACCTCCTCTCCCTCTTCTGCTTCTGCCACTCATCCCTGTGACAGCAAGACCATCCTCTCTTCTTCCTCCTCCTCAGCCTACTGAAGATGACAAAGATGGAGACCTTTACGATGATCTAATTGCACTTAATGAATAGTAAATATATTTTCTCTTCCTTATGATTTTCTTAGTAATATTTTCCTTTTTCTAGCTTACTTTATTGTAAAAATACAGTATATGTACATATAACATAGGAAATATGTGTTCATTGGCTGTATATGTTATTGGCGAGGCTTTTGGCCAACAGTAGGCTAGTAGCAATTAGGGTCTGGGGGAGTCAAAAGTTACATGAGGATTTTCAACTGTGCTGGAGTTCAGGGCCCCTAACTCCCATGTTGTTCAAGGGGCAACTGTAATATGAGAGTTCAGAAAAAAATCTTTACCAAACAAGAACAGACCATTTCTTTTATAGAGAACTTAAACATAACCATTTGTCTTCTCATATTGTTTGTTAGATGTTTTCATTACCAAACGTTTCTTGAAATACTTTTTAATTGATTACTTCTGGATTAATAGGTGTTCATGAATATGATTATAAAAACACATAAAGCATCACTGGAAACTTTTACTGCTAGGTGACAATGTGAAACTTATGAACTACTTTATTAGAAAGCAGTAGAGGCAAACTCTACCCAGCATGTAACTACCTAGAAAAGATTAAATGGGTATTACTTGTAAGATATTATGGGAGATTTAATTAAAACTACGTGATTCAGCAGATAGGATTTAGAGAAGCAGTGCCAATAACAAGGATGGGAAGATGGGCTCTATAGGATAGATCAGAAAGGTTAAGCATGAAAGAAGCTGAGATGGACAGAACAGGTGAGGAGACAAATAGTGGGGTGGTTGAGAACTGGAAACTTTTTCTTTATCCTTTTTATTGCCTGGGTTTGTAATCGTAACTCTTCCACCTACTAACAGTATGTTTTGGGGTTTAATTTCTCAGTGCCTCAGCTTCTTCATCTGTAAAATAGGGATAGTGATAATATACCAGTTATCTGCCATTTCACTTCCTGCAGTATCACTACTACAGTCAACCATGGTCCAAAAATATTTAATGGAAAATTCCAGAAATAAACAATTCGTAAGTTTTAAATTGCATGCCATCCTGAGTAGTGTGATGAAATCTCATGCCATCCCATTCTGTCCAATTTGGGATGTGAATCATCCCATTATCCAGCATATCCACACTGTATGCTGCCTGCCTGTTAGTCACTTAGTCACTATCTGAGTTATCAAAACAACAGATTGCAAGAAGAAGGATGAGTATAGTACAATAAGATGTTTTGAGGGAGAGTGAAAAACACCACATTCACCTGTCTTTTATTATAGTATATTTTTATAATTGTTCTAATTTATTATTAGTTATTGTTGTTAATCATTTATTATGCCTAATTTATAAATTAAACTTTATCATAGGTATGTATGGTGAGAAAAATGTAGTATACACAGGGTTCTGTAGTATACACAGGGTTCTGTACTATCCACAGTTTCAGGCATCCACTAGGGGTCTTGGAATATATAACCTGCAGATAACAGGAGACTACTGTATCCATTTTACCGGACCGTTGCAAAGAGTCAATGAATTAACACAGGGAAAAGCTTAAGACAATGCCTGACACACAGTAAGTTCCAAGTAGCCCTTTAGCTCCTACAAACTGCAAGAAGCCCACACTACTCTAAGACAGAAGGGTTTAAATAATAAAACCTTCCCCATAGGTAAGCCAAATCCCTTCTTCTCTTTCAATTTAAACTCATATTCTCTTATTCTGTCACTCTTGTCTGTATAATGACCCTTCACACTCTGAAGGATTTCATGTAATCGGAAACATTCATGGATGTACAGCTCTTCAGGGAAAAGTATGTCCCAATCTAATTTCACAAAGTAATGTCAGGAAGGAAACAATCAATGAGGTTACTCCAAATCAAAGCACTTTAGAGAAAGTCTTTTAATCCATCTTTAGTCCAGCAAGGCATGGAGAATCACTGATGTCTAAAAGACATGTAGGAAAGGATTTTTTACACCTATATTTCTTACTATGTTTTGAGGCTCACATCAAAGTTCTAATCTATTAAAACAGAATAATTTAGGGTCATTTCTATATATATATTAGAATATTAGAATATTTATTTTGAATCTTGAGTTTTATAAAACTTTAGTTTATCCTAATCTTGGTTTAATTTTTAATAGCAGGGACACCACCTACATGTATGTAGATTCTTCTAAAACCTAGCAAACATTTTACCTCTTGCAGGTATTCATTAAACATTAGTCCTCAATGAGTTCATAGTGGTCAAATTAGAAATTTAGGAACTAACAATAATTTCTGGGTGTGTTTATTAAAAATTGTGGTAATTGGCAAACATCAGATAGTAATATAAATGTCCAACAAATGCATGCTTCTGCAAACAGTGCTGACAAATAGTAAATGAAATGCAAACTTCATTTTCTAAATGTTAGAGGAATTTTAAAAAGTAAAAATTTGACATCTGTTAACTTCTCTAGTTTAAAAAATATAGTGAAGATTTTCTAAAACAAAATCAAAACAGAAAATTATTTTCTGGTATATGTTTTAAGTAGTAAAATTTTAAGTAGTATTTTCTAAATGGTAGTATTTTTTAAGCTACACTCAAAAGGTTCATTACAAGCATTTAAAACTCAATGCAAATTAATCCTCTGGAAAAAAATAAAGCTATATGAAACTAATTGTCTATTGTATGGTTGTAACTCCTTACAAAAACACCCTTATTTAGCATTAAGGCAAGGTTTGCTCTATAGAATTGCTGTTGCCTTGGACAACCCCATTAAAAAGTGGGCAAAAGACATGAACAAAAGTTTTTCAAAAGAAGATAAACAAATGGCCAAGAAACATATGAAAAAATGCTCAACATCGCTAATCATTAGGGAAATTCAAATTAAAACCACAATGAGATATCACTTTATCCCTGTTAGAATGGCTTTTATTAAAATGTCCAAAAACAACAGATGCCCGGTGCAGATGCAGAGAGAAAGGAACGCTTATATACTGTTGGTGGGACTACAAATTAGTACAACCTCTATGGAAAACAGTATGGAGATTTCACAAAGAACTAAAAGTAGATCTACCATTTGATTTAGCAATCCCACCCCTGGGTATCTACCCAAAGGAAAAGAAGTCATTTTATCAAAAATATACCTGCATTCAAATGTTTATTGCAGCACAATCCACAATTGCAAAGATGTGAAATCAATACAAGTGCCCATCAATTCATGAGCGGATTTTAAAAAAAATATGGTATATGTATACCGTGAAGTACTACTCGGCCATAACAAAAGATGAATTAATGCCTTTTGAAGCAATTTGGAAGGAACTGGAGACCATTATCCTAAATGAAGTATCTCAAGAATGGGAAAACAAACACCACACATACTCTCTAACAAATTGGAACTAACTGATGGGCATACAAGTAAAGAGAGGAAAGTAAAAGTCATTGGAAATCAAGCAGGGGGAAGAGGGGAGGAGGGGAAGGGAAAAACCCACCTAATGGGTACAATGAACATTATTTGGGTGGTGGGCACATTTATACCCCTGACTCAAGCCATGTATCAAAAACATCTGTACCCCCTTAATATTTTGAAATAAAAAAAAACAATTATAAAAGTGATCGATTAAATAATTTGCAAATTTCCCCAGGAGAAAATTTCCATTTGTATCCAACTCTGAAAATAACTATTCAGGTTTGTAAATTAAAATATATATATACTATCAGAAAACTATTCTTCTTAAGTAAAATATATCTGAAATTTTGTCCAAAGTAATTATGTTCAAAATTTTACACCCAAATAAAGTACTAAAGAAGCTTTAAAAACTACATAGACTTTAACTTCTTTAAAAATCTTTCATAATACCTGTGTTTAGTGTATGTGCTTCAAAGGCCCCATCTTTCTGTGAGCAAAACATGTTCTTAAAATTCTGGTAATTACACTTTTATATCTCATTAAAAAAATGTAAATACCTCTAAGTTTTCAGATTTGTATCAGTTTTTTCTTTCAATTTGAGCCTAGCACATATGAAAAATGTGAACTTTCATTGTTATCTTCAGAAAATGGTTTTGCTGTAAAAATCAGACTATTTTGTGATTTTTGTGAAATTTTTAAGCTTCGTTAGTTGTATCTATACTAATAGAAACTAAAAAGAAGAAAAAGCTCTACTAAATAGTCATAAAACCTCTACTAATAACTTTTAATTTTTCAAAATACCTCATAGTATGAAGCAACCCCAGTAGTTGCTACCTAACTACTTATTCTTTCCTTCTTTGTCTTTGTCAACAGATACCTAAGTTTCTTGGTGAAGTCAATGTGCTTAGGTGATGAATCACATCCCACACTGCCTTGCGTCTAATTGTGTTCATGTGACTTGGTTCTAACCAATCAGATGAAAGCAGAAATCTGCTGGGGTTGGGAAAAAGAGGGGTGGTCTAGGAAAGTCTATGCTTTCTTGAGAAAAGGGTGACAGACAGATATAGCTGGTGATGTTAATCCCTTACACTTCCTCTCTAGAATACAGAGGTAGTACCTTGGGCTGCAGCACCCATTTGTGACATGAGGTAGGAAGCATAAGAAACCAACACAGAGAATAAAGATAGATCCTTGATTCTTGATGACATTTTAAACAACTGAACATATTCTTAAGTGATATAAATTCTTCCCTTACTGAGAAAGGTACTTCGTTTCCTATGTTCTATCATCACCTGTCTCTATTGAGCCGATACCATTCTTGGGCCTTCCCAGACTTCTCATTCTCATTAAGCTCTCAGGTTGCCTCATTAGACTACTCTAATCCCTGTAAGAAATGAATCGGAGATTTTGACAATACCAACAGTCCTTCCTCAAGTAGTACCAGGATATGTTCTTCTTCATTTTTAATTATTATGGGTACCTAATAGTATATATTTGTGGGGTACATGTGATGTTTTTATACGGGCATACAATGTGATTATTTTGTTGTTTCCCAGAAGACAGAGTTAGAAAATATATAACAAAAAAGAATCAGTATTTCAGCGAGATTTTTTCCTAAGAATTCTAACATTTAAAATTTTTTTATCACTAATATATCTTTGCCATATGTACTTGAGAAATAGGCAAAGAAGTTTTAATTACCCAAGATCAGGCAATGTGAAGCTGAAAATTATAATCCAACTACCGACTATTTGAATTACAGCTTTGCAATAATCTTCCAGTAATTACAAGGGCTTAAATTGTTTCCCTTGCATTTTGAATTCTTTTAAATGTAAGCTGATTTTTATATTTCATGCTCTATAGGATTTTATTCTGCTTTTACTCATGTTTGTTTTCATCTTTCATATTTAAAGTTTGGCCAATTCCCTACTGAATTGTCATCTCCAGGTGAGGTTAATGAATGACTGCCGATGACATCTGAACTCTTGAGAAAATACAAGTGCCCAGAATATTTCTTACTTGCGTGAACTTTTCACATTTTTAAAATTTAAATATGTAGTCCTCATAAATATTCTATTAAAATTCAAATGTGATACTTGGAATAAATAATATTTTAAGCCATTAACACTAATATATCTTATAATCAAATTAGTTAATATACAAAGTTCCTTGAGCCTTAAGTAGATAAGCTTTATAACTAATTCAATTCCTCTCATCATGGATTTATTATTCTTGAGTGCTATTTATTAAGAGATCTGTATTTTAGCTTTTGACCAGAGTTACAGCAGGTTAATATACCATTCCTGACAGGGTAATGAACATTTATTATGTGACAGAATTTTTTTAAATAAAATAGGAGATTGAAATGAGAAGGCAGAGAAATTAGTTTAAACCTCAGTGGTATGTACAAAATTAATATAATATGAACTTAAAAAGTTGATGGGCTCAAAGATCAAACACTAAAATCTAAAATGGAAATTGAATATCTTCTTTTCAACTGTTACAAATTATACAGATAAAGAACAACTCTATAGAAAGGGGGGTTAACTCACAAAAGAAAAAATATGGCTAACAAATTCTAAAAATCTTTGACTAAATATTTAAAAACAAAACATATATTAAAATAACAATATGATTCCAGGGTTGTTTACCTCTTAAATTATTATATATTAAAAATTGATAATAATTATGTTGAAACTAAAACCAAACAAGCAAAAACAGATAATCCCTTATATTGATGGGGGTCAATGTTAATTGATATTGCCTTTCTGGCATTTGGGTGATATATATACAAACTTACTGATAATTACAATGTATTTACAAAATATCTTGAAATATTTATTTATTGATTTAGAAATTTCTCTCCTAAAAATTTGCCTTAAGGAAAAAATTAATGGAAAACAATTTGCCACATTATTAAAGTTTAAAAATTCCCAATAACCCAGGCAGAATTTGTTAAATAAGTAACAGCGTTTTATAAATTATTGGGTAGCCTTTTAAAAAAATGTTCTTGAAATACGTCTGTTGACATGTGAAGTTATTCAAAATTATCACTAATGGGATGACATTTTTGTAAAGAATTTTTTAAAGTATGAATATTTAAATATAAATGGATGCAATTTTGGTAATATATATCAGTGCAGTGGAAGTTTGTGTGAGATCTATTTTCTTATTTCAGCTTTTCTGTATTTATGATTTTTGTACAGTAAACATACATTTAACAGTTTTTTATAGTGATCTAATAATTATTATACATAATGAAGGATGCCTCAAGTACATCCTCTAAAAAGTCTTCTTAAGGTTTGATCCCTTTTAATTGAAAAAAATTGGAAAATACATTAGAAACTCTTTGAATCATACACTCAGCACAAAGTCCCTGTCTCTGACCACCACCCTCATTTACCCCAGTGGTGGAGAGCCACAGCTGTGTTTGTAACAGCTAAAACTGGTTTGTGCAAACAGCACTGCTCAGGGTCTCTTTTCCTTCTATCTGAAACTAGAATTTCAACTGCCTAGTGACCACCACTTGAACTGAATACAAATGCAGAGCCATGGGGTGTTAGGTTATAAGGGCAGAGAAAATTGGTCTACTGAGCAACAGAAAAAGAAGGTGAGGACATAATAGAAAAGACTGGAGACCACGTAGTCCAGAGAAAGAAAAAGGAGTAATAGTTTTCCAAAGCTTGCAAAACTAGATTATACTTCCTGTCCCACAATTCCAGGAGAAACCTACATCCTTACGATAATGTCTGTTTTCTTCTTAACCTGGTTGAAGTAAGTTTCTGTTATTTTCAAAGAAAAAAAAAAACATTGATTAAGAAATGCTCTGTCAGTCAGGAAGGCAGATATCACACCAGCTATTTTAACAAGAAAATTTAATAGAAGGAGTTGGTTTAACAAATAATGGAGGATCAAAAAGACAGAAGGGGAATCCTGCAGTATAGTATCATGAAGGTAGCAACTACAGTAAGCTACCACCGCTAGGTCCGAGTGTGAGCATACGAGAAACCAGTAGTTTGAGGAGGGACCACCCAGCTGGTGCTCACAACTCACTATCTTGGAGGAGAGGCCCCAGGGGAGCTGGGACTTAGATAATCTGAATATAAGATGCTGGTCTCTCTGAGAAGGCAAAATGGGGCTGGTTATAGGAGTTTGGTGGAAATAACTAGAGACTGCAACCAATTGCTACTGTTACTCAATGCCATTTCCAGAGTGAAAAATCATTGCTTAGGTGATGTTAACAATCATAGGAAGAAAAGCAGGAAAAAGCATGTCCCTTTTTCTTCCTCTAGGCCTCCACTCTTCCTTGAGAATTCACTACTGTCAAAGTCTAACAGGGAGGCAGCTGGTAAAGCAGAAATGTGGTTTGCTGAGTCCTAACCCCAGTAAGATAAGGCAGAATTCAAAAGCGTAGTTTTGAAAAGGAGAGAAAATGGCTTGTTCATTTACACACCTAGTGGTTGATCATGGCTGTTGGTTTAGAACTTGGCTGGGTTTATAGCCAGGAAATTTACTCATGGCCCTCCTAGGTGTCCTGGGCTTTCTCACACCTGGTGGCTGAGTTCCAAGGGTAAGGTACATAGAGAGACAGAGAGCCAGGTGAAAGTAGTATCGACTTTTCTTACTTAGCCGTGTAAGTCACACAGTGACTTTTCCTCTGTACTCTATTTGTTAAAAGCACAAAACTAAGGAGGCTCATATTATGGGGTCAGGAAATAGACCTCAGCTTTTTATGAGGAAATGTCAGCAGAACATTGTAAGATCACATGGGACATGCCTTCTGAAGATTCCAGCCTTCAGACCTTGAGAGACTCAGCTGATGCTGAGTGGAGCAGATATGTGCTACCCTAATGGGCCTTACCCAAATTGCAGATTTGTAAGCAAAATAAATGCTATGGTTTTAACCCAAAAAAAAAAAAATTTGTCCAACTATTATGACATATCTAAATTTATTGTTTAATTAAAATTTAGTAAAACTCATCATTATGAAAACATTGTATTTTTAAGGAATGTAATGAAACCATCATCCATTTCTATAGCGTATTGGTAAATTTAAAAATTTGCTTTAACATAGTAAAGAAAAGGCTGCCATACAGAGTGCCACATACTTCTTTGCTATTTCCTCTTGATTCTTAAAATTTATCATGAATCATTGTTTCTGGATGGTAATTTAGGAACAAAG
>CAUYSK010103822.1:0-14296 GCA_963575035.1 Avahi laniger | reverse complement strand
TCACATTGTACCCCATAAATATGTACAATTATTATGTGTCAGTTTTAAAAAAAGCAAAAACAATGAATCTTTCAGAATGACAGTGGATTATCATAAGCTTACCCAGGTGGTGACTCCAGTTGGAGCAGCTGTACCAGATGTGGTTTCATTGCTTAAACAAATTGATACATCTTCTGGTGTCTGGAGTGCAGTTATTGATCTGGCAAATGCCTTTTTTCCCTCAATGCCTGTTAGTAAAGACAACCAGAAGAAGTTTGCTTTCATCTGGCAAAGCCAGCAATACTGTCCTATCCTAGGAGTATATTGATTCTGCATTCTATGTCATAATTTAGTCCACAGGGACCTTGCTTGCCTTTCCCTTCCACAAGACACCACACTGATTCATTGCATTGATGACATTATGCTCACTGGACCTAGTGAGCATAGTGAGCAAGCAGTGGCAACTACTGTAGATTTGTTGGAAAGACATTTGCATGTCAGAGGTGGGAAATAAATCAAAAATAAAATTGAGGTTTTCACTTCGGTGAAATTTTTATGGTTCCAGGGGTGTGGGGTATTTCAAGAGATCCTTTCTAAAGTGAAGGTTAATTGTTGCATCTGGCTCTTTCTACAACCAAAAAGTTGCACGACACCCAGTAGGTCCCCTTAAACTTTTGAGGCAACATAGTCCTCATTTGGGTGTGCTACTCTGACCCATTTACTGAGTGACCTAAAAAGCTGCTAGTTTTGAGTGGGGCCCAGAACAGGAGAAGGCTCTGCAACTGGTCTAGGCTGCCATACAAGCTGCTCTGCCACTTGGGCCATATGTTCCAGCAGATCCAATGGTGCTTGAACTGTCAGTGGCAGATAGAGATCCTGCTTGGAGCCTTTGGCAGATCACTCTAGGTGAATCATAGCACATACCCTTAGGAATTTGGAGCAAAGCCCTGCCGTCCTCTACAGATAACTACTTTCTTTTTCAGAAACAGCTTTTGGCTTCCTAATGGACCTTTGTAGAGACTGGATGCTTAACCTTGGGCTACCAAGTTACCAAGTGACCTGAGCTGCCCATCATGGCTTTATCTGACCCACCAAGCCATAAAGTTGGGCATGGACACCAGCACTCAATCATCAAATGAAAACGATATATGAGGTTGGGCTTGAGTAGGCCCCAAAAGGCACAAGTAAGTTACATGAAGAAGGGGCTCAGATGCCAATGGCCCCACTCTTGCTATGCTACCTCTTCTCTTCCAGCCTGCACCTACATCCTCACAGGAGTTCTCCATGATAAGTTGAATGAAGAAGAGGAAATGAGCGTGGTTTACAGATGGTTCTGCACAATATGCAGGCACCACCTGAAAGTGGACAGTTCCACCTCTATAGCAACTTTCTGGGACATCTCTGAAAGATAGTGGAGGGAAATCCTCCCAGTGGGCAGAATGTTGAACATTTGCACATTGAACCTGGGCATTCATTTTTACTTAGAAGGAGAAGCAGTCAGAAATGTGAGTGTATATTGATTCACGCACTGTGTCCAGTGGGTTAGGTGAATGGTCAGGGACTTGGAAGGAACATGATTGGAAAATTGGTGATGAGAGTGTAGAGGGAAAAGGTATCTGACTAGACCTATCTGAATGGGCAAAAAGACCTGAAGATATTTGTGTTCCATGTGAATGCTCACCAAAGAATGACTTCAGCAGAGGAGGATTTTTATAATCAAGTGGATAGGATGACCTGTTCTGTGGATAACGGTCAGCCACTTCCCTCAGCTACTTCTGTCATTGCCCGATGGACTCATTTGCAAAGTGGCCATGGTGGAAGGAATGGTAGTTATCCATGGGCTCAACAACACGGACTTCAGTTCACAAAGGGTGACCTGGCTATACCCACTGCTGAGTGCTCAATCTGCCAGCAGCAGAGCCCGTCACTGAGTCATTGCCCAGAGTGATCAGGAGGTTACTGGTGTCAAGTTCATTACATTCAACCACTTCCATCGTGGAAGGAGCAACATTTTATTCTTACTAGAGTAGAACCTTACTTGAGGTATGAATTTACCTTCCTTGTACATAATGTTTTTGCCCAAATCTGTGGACTTAGCGAATGTCTTATACACCACCATGGTATTATTGCTTCTCATCAAGGAACCCAGTTTGCACATGAAGTGAGGCAAGGGGCCTGTATTCATGGAATTCACTGGCCCTACCATGTTCCCCATCATCCAGAAGGAGCTGGCTTGATAGAATAATGAAATGACCTTTTGAAGACTCAGTTACAGTACTAACTAGGAGGCAATACCTTGCAGGGCTGGGGCATGTTATTTAGGAGCCTGTATATGCTCTAAGTCAGTGTCCAATATATGGTGCTGTTTCTCCTGTAGCAAGGATTCCCAGATCCAAGAATCAAAGGGTAAAAATGAGAGTGGCATTACTCAGTATATCCTAGTTATCCACTAGCAACATTTTTGCATTCTATCTTCATGAAATTATGCTCTTCTGACCTTTAGGTCTTAGCTCCAAAGGGTGGGTTGCTTTCACCAGGACATACAACAATAATTCCACTGGACTGAAAGTTAAGACTGTCACTCTGCTACTTTGGGCTCTTCATGCCTCTAAGTCAATAGGCAATGAAGGGAGTTACTGTACTGGCTGGGGTGATTGATCCTGATTACCAAGGGGAAAGCTTGCAACTTACAGGGCTTTTACTCCACAATGGAATTTTAAGAAAGAGTATGTCTAGAATACAGTAGATCCCTTAGAAGGTGTCTCTTAGTACTACCATGCCCTATGATTAAGGTCAACAGAAAACTACAGCCAGGCATAGTGGTGCATGCCTTGTAGTCCTAGCTATTCAAAAGGCTGAGGAGGGAGGATTGTTTGAGTCTAGGTGTTTGAAGACAGCCTGGGTGACATAGTGAGACCCTATCTCTAAAAACAGAAAACAAAAAGAAAAACAAAACCCCTGCAATAACACAATTCAACAGAACTACTAACTAATTCCAGATCCTTCAGGAATAAAGGTTTGAGCTACCCAACCAGGCAAAGAACCGTGAGAAGCTGAGGTATTTGCTGAGGGCAAAGGGAATATGGAATGGGTAGTGGAAGAAGACTGTTTTATTAATAAATAACAGCTCTTAACATATGACCAGTTGCAGAAATAACGACTGTAATTATTATGAGTATTTCCTTCTTGTTTTATTATATATATGTGCTTGTTTGTGTATATACGTATATCAAATATCTTTTTTATTCCTTCTCTTATTCCCTTACATAAAATAAAATGCATTAATAATAGTTAACTTTATATCACAGTATTTAAGTTACAGGATATCAAGGAGAAGAGTGAACATCACCCTAGGACTTTGCATCCTCTTAAGGGGGAAGGGTTAGCACATTTTCAGCTGCATGTAGGATAGTTGTGTCTTGTTAGGTGGAAGTATGACTTTGTTATTGTCTTTGTTTGGAGATATGTGTATGGGTGCCAACTTGGCAAGGGATGAATTGTGATGGTTCATTTTGTATGTCAATTTGGCTAGTTTACAGTGCCCAGTTATTTAATCAAACATCGATTTAGGTGTTTCTGTGAAGGTATTTTATAAGTGCAGTTAACATCTACAATTGAAATAAAGGAGATTACCCTTGATAATGTAGATGGGCCTCATCCAATGAGTTGCAGGCTGTAAGAGAAAAACCTGAAGTTTTCTGGCAAAGAAATTTTGTCAAGACTGAAGCATCACATTCTGCCAAGTTTCCAGCATGCTGGTTTGCCCTACAGATTTCCAAGTCAAGACTCCAGAATCAACTCTTGCCTGAGTTTCCAGCCTGCCAGCCTGTCCTACAGATTTCAGACTTGCCAGCCCCCACAATCATGTAAGCCAATTCCTTAAAATAAATCTTATATGTGTCTTATAATATATGTATCTTATATGTCTTATTATATATATTTATAAATATATGTATATTTACTTATTTATCTCTCATTGGTCTGTTTCTTTGGAGAATCCTCACTGATACAAGTGTAGAGGGCTAATTTTTTATTTTATTTTATTTTTTTTACAGTTTTAAAACCATTCATGTAGAGCAGAATAATTTATTTATCAAACATATTATGTGCCAGACCAATAATTTTAAATAGGATAGTCAGGAAAGATAACATTTGAGTGCCACTTATATTTCCACCAATAATTTATGCTTTTTATTTTTAGTGCATTAAAAAAGTATTTCTACAATTTATTTTTTAATTAAACTTTTCATTTTGAGATAATGTAGATTCACATGCAGTTTATTGCTCTTTTCAAAGAGCTAGATTTTGGTTTTGGTTTTTAGTTTTTTTAAATTTTGTCATCTTATCTTTATTATTTCCTTCCTTCTGCTTGCTTTAAGTTTGTTTTGCTCTTCTTTTTCTAGTTTTCTCAGGTCAAATCTTAGATTATTTGTTTTGAGACCATTTCTGTTTTCTAACATAAACCTTCAGTGCTGTCAACTTCTCTCTCACCACTGTCTTAGCTGCATCCCACATATTTTGATATTTCGTGTCTTCATTTGCATTTAAATTTACGTATTTCTTTTTCTTTGAGACTTTTTCTTCAATTCATGGATTATTTAGAAGTGTGTTTAATTTCCACATGTTTCATGATTTTCCTTTTGTCTTTCTGTTGTTGATTTTTAGTTTGATTCCATTAAGGTCAGATAACACATTCTGTATAATTTCAGTTCCTTTAAATTTGTTGAGGTTTGTTTTATGGCCCAGGATATGGTCTATCTAAAAATTTATATTCTGCTGTTCATGGTGGGCTTTCCTATACATGCCAGTTAGATCCTGTTGGTTGATGGTGGTGATCACTTCTTCTATATCCCTGCTGATTTTCTGTGTTGTGGTTCTATCAATTGCTAAGAGTTGAAGTGTTGAAGTCCCTAATTATAATTGTGGATTTCTCTATGTCTCTTTTCAGCTCTATAAATTTTTGCTTCATGAATTTTGAGGCTTAGTTTTTTTATATGTTCACTTTTGGGATCATCAAGTCTCCTTGGTAGATTGATCTTTTTATCATATGTAAAGTCCTTCTTTGTCTCTGAAGTCTACTTTATCTAACATTTTTGTAGCCACTTCTGCTATTTTTTAAATTAATGCTTGGTATATCTCTTTCTTTTTCTTTTAACTTAACTATATCATTGAATTTGAAATGAGTTTCTTGTAACCATCACATAGGTTGTGTGTATTTTTTTTATCTACTTGATCAATCTTTGCTTTTCAAGTGATGTGTTGAGACCATTTACATTTAAGGTGATTATTTATTTGTGAATGCTTAAGTCTGCCATTTTATTATTTGATTTCTGTTTGTGTTCACTGTTTCTTGTTCCTCGGTCTCTCTCTTCTTGCCCTCCTGTGGGTTACTTGACAAATTTTCACAATTTCTTCTTGATTTATTTATAGCATTTTTGAGTGTATTACTTTGTACAGCTTTCTTAGTGGTTGCTCTGGGTATCACAATATACTTACATGACTTCTTACAGACTTCTGCTATCAAAGTTTTACCGCCTTGAGTGAAATGTGGAAAATTTACTTTCATTTAGGTCCCTGTACCTTCTTTACTTTAAAATATTACTGTCTTGAGTATCAGATGGAGCTGTAAATTTTTTGTTTGAGTCATCATATATGTTATAGGTTGAATTGTGTCCCCTTCCCCAAATGTTGAAATACTAGCTCCGAGTACCTCACAATATGACCTTATTTGAAAATAGAGTCATGGCAAATGAGGTCATACTGGAGTAAGCTGGACTCTTAATCCAATATGACTGGTGTCCTTATAAGAAGAGAACAAGAAACACATTGACAGAGAAACACACAGGGAGAATGCCATGTGATGTTGTAACTGCAGATTGAAGTACTGCAGTTATAAGCCAAGGAACACCAAAGATTGCCAGCAAACCACCAGTAGCTAGGAAGAGGCAAGGAAGGATTCTCTCCTACTGGTTTCTGAGGGAGCATGATCCTGCCAACACCTTGATTTTGGACTTCTAGCCTTCAGAACTGGGAGGTAATAAATTTCTGTTGTTTCAAGACACACGATTTGTGGTACTTTGTTATATCAGCCATAGGAAACTAATACAGATTTTGGTACTGGAAAGTGGTATGCCCCACTCTCTTTTTTTCTCCTCTTCTCTGGGATTTTGATGATACGAATATCGGATATTGTATTATTGTTCCACAGGTCTCTGAAGTTCTGTTCATGAGTTGAGAGTGATAATGGGTAGGGAGGGGGAAGTTTGAGAAGAGAAGACAAAGTGAAATAATTACTTTGGAAAATGGGAGAAAAATTTATTCGGGGAAATGGTGGGCTGCTAGGAATGGAGTAGGGCAGTATTAAGTATGCATTTGATATTTGCGGTCATGAAATTAATGAGACTATACACTATAACATGCATCTTGTACATTTTGTCATGTATGAATGTTTGTATGTGTGTATGTGTATAACCTTTTAGGCCCATGTATAACTAAATACTTCAGGACTTAGAGTATCCTGTGTTATTTTCCTTTAAAATAACTCCTTTAACTCCAAGTCAACTGTAATTTATGAATGTCTGTACTGTTTCTTACAAGGCTATTTTGCTTCATTTTCAAGTGAAAGGTAAAGAAAATAAGTTTCATAATATCACACTATAATAAAACCATCATCTTCGTTCAAGTCAGGTCACCTGGTCAAACTGAGTCTATACAAAGCTCTTAACTTCCCATTGGTGACACACATGGGCTATCATCACAGAAGGCAGGAAGGACGGCTAGATAGTTAGGTGCTGTGCTGTGGAATTGGACAATTTCACCTCAATTCTGGCTCTGTGACTTATTATCTGTGTGACCCTGGATAAGTTACTTAACCTCTCTATGCCTTGGCTTCCACACCTATAAAATAGGGATAATAACAGAATTGACCACATAAGGTTTGAGAAAGTAGCTGATATATGTAAGGAATTTAGTATGAAGCTTGTCAAACAGCTTGCTGGTTGGTCATTTTTATCTCTCAAGGGCCTCTTGTGCATTCTTGGAAAGCCTCTCACTGAGGATCTCTGACTAGCTCCCCTGATGGTGATGACACCTCTTAGGCTGCCCACTTCTTACCTACCTCAGCTTCAGTCCATCCCACACAAATGCTCTTTTGTACTTATTTCACCTCTCTTGGGCAGTATTTCTTTAAAAAGTGGTCCCTGTTTAGCCCCCTAACTCCCAAACAACATCTGTTACCCAGAAAAGCACATCTATTGTCTTGGTCTTTGGGGGAGGTGCTGGTCTCTCCCCATAGCTCTGCTGTGGAACTGGCAGCGCAACCACGGCCCTGCACTTCTAGTCTTTCCAGGTGTGAATTAAATACTAGACCTTATGTTTCCCACCTCCAGGGGACACTTGTTATGCAAATGACCTGCCCCTTGAGTCCCCTTTCACTTGGCTTGAGGTGAGGGAAAATATCCTATCTGATCCCCCATGAGAGGCAGAGAAAGGAAACACTCAGTGCACCAGCGATTCTTCAGAGGAATTCTCCAACTGGGGTTCTCTAACCTCAGCTCCTTAGATAGATGGGAATTGGGTGATGGGTTGATTCTGTTTAATAGTTCTCTGATCATGTCTTTGTGGGTTGTTTGGTACTTCGCTTAATGATATTTGGGATGGTGGTAATAGTTGCTCGTGCTCTCACCAGATATTTACATCTTTCCTCCCTTTTGGCACAGAATAGGATTGCACATCTCTGCTTACCGTGAGGTCAGATAAAGCTCATGTGACTTGTTGTGGCCAATGAAATGTGAGTGAAAATCTTCTAGCCAGCAGCTTTAAGAGCCACTGTTGCAGTGGTCATAAAAGTAGTTGTTGAGTAGAGCGCCCTTGCTGATATGCATTGGTAATGTATGAATGAGAATTATACCTTTGCATGTCAAACCACTCATATTTTGGGGTTGTTTATTTTCACAGCAGAATTTAGTCCACCCTGACAGAAACATATTTGACATTTATTTTTCTTGGTCTTTAAGCCCTCTTTGTGAAATTCAAGAAAACCTAAAGGCTAACATTTTACATTCTGTTAAATTATTATTTATTATTGTTTGTTCTTATCACCTTTACATTGGAACTTGTGAAATTTTTCTGTGTATGGAAAACAGACTGATAAGAGACTCCAAGAGACAGAAAACCTGATTTCAAGCCCTGATGCCAACACTAATTTTATGTATCCGAGCCTTCTAAATTTTTCTCCAATATAAAACAGAGATATATATTAATACCTCCTCTACTTACCTCACTGAGTTGTCTTAAGGATCAGTGAGATCATGGATAAGAAAGTGCTTTGAAAACTCTAAAGTAGAACACAAACATAACATGAACCTGTGGCTCACACCCCGGCCTATGCATCAGAATGACCTGCAGGCCCTTTTCAAAGGTATAATATAATGTATTGGGAGGAATATGGAGAAGAAGCATTCAGTGAGACATTATTTCTGCACTCCTGTGCAGTTATTTGTGCAGGGAAATATATCAGTTCTTCACTGGACAGAATAATCTATGGTGGCTTTCAAGTGATCAGAAAACCTTCCAGGCATGTCTCATCTATGTTCAGCGCTATACCAGGCCATCTAAGAAATGCTAGAGAAGTCTAAGGCATAGCTCATGGCATCGATATTGTATTCTTTAACACACAGACTGCTACACTAGAAAAAAAAATTTTTCCTTGGGGCCATGGTGTTTTATTACAAAAATAGAATAAAAACTTTGAAAACAAAATGATCTTTTCTAATTTAATGAAAAATTTGTTATTTTTATTGTTTTCTGTGAATGATTTATATGCAATTAAATTGTCAATATTAATTGTATCAATAAGAACATCAATAAGTAAGGTTTTCAAGAACTAACTGTAGAATTTTGCCCAGGGGGCCACCCATCATGTAGCACGTATGCTACAGCATGGTAGCATGAGTCACCATGGTAAAGAGATGTGTCAGTTACATATGCTTCATGATGCCCTGGGTTCAAAACTAAAGTGAGTTAAATACAACTCACATGGCAATTAATGTGTTAAAATTACTAAGAGAGTGGATGTTAAGTGTTCTTACCACAAAAATGATAACTATGTGAGGTAATGCATATGTTAGTTAGATTTAGCCATTCCACAATGTATATATACTTCAAAACATCATGTTGTACATGATAAATACATATAATTTTATCTATCAATTAAAAAATAAGATTTTTGAGCAAAAGGAATAACAAGATTTTTTTAAAAAATGAAACAAAACCTATAATTCAGGTAGAGTGAGGGCCTTAGTAAATCTTTTTCCCCAAGAAGCTATGAGGACCATTAACCTGGCTGCTGGATGGAGGTGGCTGACCTGATTTGGAGCTCTGCTGAAGTCCAAATGCCTAGGGGCATTCTTGAAAACAATAGTGATCCATATGAAAAAATTAAAGGCCAATATCAAAGCTGTCTGAGGCTACAATACTGGTTGAGCAAGATAGAGATCAGCCAAAAATTTTAAATGGAGATCTGGAGACTAAAATATCTGTGGATAGAAGGTTTTGAAAAGGCCATCATATTCTTGGGGGACCTGGAAGTCTGTGTGCATGTGCAGGGCTAAGAACATGGGGAAGACCAGAGAGGGCCCCAGTTTTCTACTCACTCCCAGCTGATAGTGAGGCTCTACATAAGCAGAAAGTGAAAGCCAAGGCAGACCAACTAACTGCCTGAACTCTGAATACATGTCCCAACTCTAAAATCATCTCGGCAAAAAGTGGAAACTTTGCTAGCTTAAGGTCTTTAAGTACAACCTGTTTAACATTTACCAAATATTGGTTGGCCACTAAGCAATGCTGACCTAGGGATGACTCCTAGGAAACTCTCTTAGTCCATTTGGGCTGCTATAATAAAAATACCATAGGCTAGGTAATTTGTAAACAAAAGAAATTTATTGCTCACAGTTACAGAGGCTGGGAAGTCCAAGTTCAAGGTGTCAGCAGATTCAGAGTCTGGTGAGGGCTCAGTCTCTGCTTCAAAGATGACACCTTCTCACTGCATCCTCACATGGCAGAAGGGCAAAAGGGCCCCCTCAAGCCTCCTTTATAAGGGCACTAATCCCATTCATGTGAGTAGAACCCTCATGACCTAATCACCTCTCAAAGGTACCATTTCTTTGGGGATTAGGTTTCAACATATAAACTTTGGAGGACATAAACATTCAGACCATAGCAAAAGCCAGGCTTAAAAATAAAAACAAGAATTAATAAAAACAACTTATTGGACACTTCAATGGTTGCATATTGGAAGGAAGACAGACACTATAGAATTAGTCTAGGGAAGTCACTAAACATACAAACAAAAAATAACAGCAACATTAACAACAATTTTGTTAATTGAGGGTGGGGAGAAGGACATAATTGGTAGTTGGTACAATATTTTATCTAAAATATATCCAGTTTTCAACAAAAATTTATGAAACATGCAAAGAAACAGGAAAATGTGGCTCATATGCAGAAATAAAAATCTGTGAACAGAAACAGTCTCTAAGGGGAACCATGTCAAATTTAGTAAAAAAAAAAAAAGACTTCAAACAAGTTCTTATAAATGTGTTCAAAGAAGTAAAGGGAGGCATGTTTTAAAAATTGGGGGAAAGTATGACAACAACAACTCATCAAATAGGGAATATCAATAAAGAGATGGAAATTATAAAAAAAGAACCAAATGAAAATTCTGGAGTTGTAAAGTACAATAATTTAATAAAGAAATTCACTAGGGTGACACAGCAGCAGATTTGAGCTGAAAGAAGAAATAATCAGTGACCTTGAAGTGACATACACTCTGAAGAACATAGAAAAAAAGAATAAAGAAAAATGAACAGAGCCTCAGAGAAATGCAGAACACAGTTAAGCACAGGCATAATAGGAGTAACAGAAGGAGAGGAGAAAGAAACATAAAATTATCCAAAGAAATAAAGGCTGAAAACTCCCTGAATATGGCAAAAGCATTAATTTACACTTTCAAGAAGTTCAACAAACTCCACATGGGATAAACTCAAAGAGACACACTATAGATAAACTGTTGAAAGACAAAGACAAAGGAAATCTTGAAAGCAACAAGACAAAAGGACTCACCTCAATAAAAATAGCAGGAACCTCAATAAGAATAGCAGCTGACCTCCCATCAGAAACTGTGGAGGCCAGAAGGCAGTGGGATGACATTCAAAGTGTTAAAATAAAAAGACCCTGTCAACCAAGAATTCTATCTCTCAAAAATGAAAATGAAATAAAGATATTAGTTAAGCAAAAACTGAGAGAATTTACTGCTAGCAGACCTGCCTTATAAGAAATTCTAAAGGAAGTTCTCAGGGTAAAAAGATAATTCTAGGTGGTAACTTGAATCCATATGAAGAAATAAAGAGCATAGGTAAGGTAATTACATAGGTAAATATAATAGAATAAATATATATTTTACTCTTCATTATTTTTTAAAACACTGCATAAAATAATTTAAAACTATTGTTGGGCATATAACATATAAAGATGTAATTTGAATGAAAACATTAGTATCAAGGAGGGTAGATAGAAGTGAGTTAAGTGGAGCAAAGTTTCTATATTGGAGTGAAATTAGTATTAATTCAAACTAGATTATTTTAAATTAAGATGCAAATTGTAATCCTGAGAACAACGCAAAGAAAATAACTCAAAAATACACTAAAGAAAATTACATGGTAAATTAGAAAATATCTATTGAACATTAAAGTAGGCTGTGAAGGAGGAAGAGAGGACCAATGAAGACATGAGATATCTACTAAAAAAAAATACCAAGATAGTAGACGTAAATCCAACTATATGAAAACTACATTAAACAAATCAATTATACAACCCAATCAAAACATAGATTGTCAGACTGGATAAAAGAAACACAAGATCCAACTATATCCTGTCTACAAGAGACACACTTTTTTTTGAGACAGGGTCTCACTCTGTTGCCCAGGCTGGAGTGCAGTGGTGCAATCACAGCTCACTGAAGGCTCAAACTTCTGGGCTCAAGTGATCCTCCTTCCTCAGCCTCTTGAGTACCTGGGGCTATAGGCATGTCCCACCATGCCTGGCTACATTTTTAAATTTTCTGTGGAGATAGGGTCTTGCTATGTTGACTAGGCTTGTCTTGAATTCCTGGCCTCAAGTGATACTCCCGCCTCAGCCTCCCAAAGTGCTGGAATTACAGGCATGAACCACCATGCCCAGCCAAGAGACACATTTTACATTCAAAGCCACAAACAAGTTCAAAGTAAGTGGATGGGAAAAGATATACCATGCAAACAGTAACCATAAGAGAGCTGATATTGCTGTACTAATATCACATAAAATAAGCTTTAAGACAAAAACTGTTATAAGAGACAAAGAGAAATAATTTACAATGATAAAATTATCAATTTATCAGAAAGATATAACTATTATAAACATATTTGTACCTAATGACAAAGCTTTAAAATATATGAACCAAAACTGATAGAATTTGGTGAAATAGACAACTGAACAATAATAGAGACTGCGATACCTCACCCTAAATTTATAGAACTGCCATATGGTTAATCAGCAAGTATTAAAAAAACACCTTGAAGTACACTATCAAACAACTTGACTAACTGATATCTATAGATATCCACCCAACCACAGTACAATTCACATCCTTTCCAAGTGCACATGAACCATTCCTCAGGATACACCACATGCTTTGCCATAAAGTAAGCCTCAGCAAATTAAAATGATTAAAATCATGCAAAATATGTTCTCCAACCACAAGGACATTAAATTAGAAATCAACAACTGAAGTATATTTAGAAAATCCATGAATACTTGGAAGTTAAACAAATAGTCTATGGATAAAAGAAGAAATCACAAAGGAGAATAGAAAGGATTTTGAACTGAAGGAAAATGAAAATATAACATATCAAAATTTATGGGATATAGCTAACGTAGTGCTTAAAGCAAAATATAGAGCATTAAACACCGTATTACAAAAGAAGTTCTCAAATCAGTAATCTAAGATTTCACCTTCAGAACCTAGAAGAAGATTAAAATAAACTGAAGGTAAAGATAAGGAAGGAAATAATAAAGATTAGAGCAGACATAAATGAAATACAAAACCAAAATCAACTGAGAAAAATCAATGAAACCAAAAGTTTGTCCTTTGAAAAGAACAACAAAACTGAGAAATTTTTAACTAGACTGACGAAGACAAAAAAGAGAAAATACACATCACCAAAATTAGGAAAGAAAGAGGGTACATCACCACAGAATATATAGAAATTAAGAGGATTATAAAGAAATACTATACATGAATTTATTCCAACAAATTAGAAAACTTAGATGAACAAGTTCCTAGAAAGGTGTGAATTACCCACACAAATTTTTTAAAAATCTAAAAAATCTGAATGAATTTATAACAACTAAAGAAATTTAATCTTTAATTGAAGATTTCTCATAAGGAAAACCCAGACCCAGGTGGCTTCCCTGGTAAATTCAATAAAACATTTAAAGAAGAAATAATACCAACATTCCACAAACTCTTCCAAGAAACAAATGAGGAAGAAACATTGTGCATCTTATTCTATAAGGGCAGTATTAGCTTGACACTAAAGCCTGACAAAGATCTCACAAGAAAAAAATCACAGACCAATATCTCTCATGAATACAAGTGGAAAAATCCTCAACAAAATATTGGTAAATCCAGTATAGCAACATATAAAAAGAATTATACAACATAAATAAGTGTGATTTATCCCAGGAATGTAATGTTGGTTTAACACCTGAAAATCAATTATTGTAATGTACCATATTAATATATAGTGCAACCCCCCACACATGATCATCTTAAACAGATGTAGAAAAAGCATTTGAAAAAATTCAACATTCATTTATGATTAAAAAAAATTAGCAAACTTGGAATATAAGTGTACTTCTTCAACCTGATGTAGGACATTTATGTAAAGCCTATAGCTAGCATGATATTTAATGATAAAAGACTGAATGATTTCTCCCTAATATCAGGAACAAGACAAAGATTTATGCATTCACAACTTCTATTTTAATATTTTACTGGAGGTTCTAGCCAGGGCAATATGGCAAGAAAAAGAAATAAATGGCACCCAGATTGGAAAGGATGAAGTAAAACTATCTCTATTTGCAACTGACCTGATGTAATATATAAAAACTTTCAAGAAATACACAGACAATCTTTTAGAACTAATAAATGTGTTCAGCAAGGTTGCAGCATACAACACCAAAACACAAAATCCAATTGTATTTCTACATAATAGCAATG
>CAUYSK010103819.1:0-50431 GCA_963575035.1 Avahi laniger | reverse complement strand
TATAATGGGAATTGATTCATTACATTTTTTTAAATTTTATGGTGGTCACAAATTTTAACTGATCAATGATAACATTTTTTATTGATGCTCTTTATCTGCTAAAATTGTTTTCTTCTTACCATCATTTTTCCTGTATATTTCTTTCTTTTATTTATTTTCCTTGTTATATGTGTATAGATCCATTTTAGTTTGTTTAATTATGATATTCTTTTGAATGACATAAGTTCTGACTGGACCAGCAATTAATAAAAGGTTCATATTGGGGAAAGAAAGGCAAGTACCCAATTATAAGACACCTGGAATTCCTCTTAGGGTACATGGTTGTGTTTGTGGTTACTGTATCCTAGCCTTCACTTCTCACTTCTCAGGTCAACCTAATAGACACAGCACAACAGCTCACAGACATCTTTGACTTAACAGATGAGTATTGTAGCCATTCAGAAGAGTAAATCAAAAGAATGAGAATGAGGAAGTTTCCCATCTTTGTTACAGTAGCATTTAACACCAGTTTAAAATCAGATAACTAATCCGTAAAGGATTTAGGAATCTTGGTGACATCTGTGGTGCACTTTGTTTTGACATGAATGGTACCACTGATTCTTTTCTTTTCACTATAGCAAAACATGCTAGTAGCTAACATATCCAAAGTCATAGCTCATCTTTACGTGAGAGAAACAAGCATACGCAAGACAAGAATGTAAAGAGACAAGAAAGGCTCACCAGACCTTGTTATTGCACACGTGTTCATTTCAGTAATGTTAATCATAAAGGACAGAAAAACCCAAGCAACAGATTAATAGATTTGAATATGAATAGCTAAAAAAATAAAACGAAATTATAAATAATAAAATATATGTAACACATATGATGTATATGTATCAAAATGATTAAATATACCAGAAGAAAAATATATAAAGTATATATCAAAGCAATTTATTAAAAAAAGATAAAAGAAAGATAAGAGTCCAATTCAGATAGAGTTCTGTATTGGTGGTCGATTGCATCAGCATTTACAAAATATGCATTAAAATGTGAATAAGATGTAATTTTTAAAGTTCTGTCAAATATTCAAAAGTACAATGTATACATTGTTGATTGATATACAAATACAGAACTTAGCAACAAAGTTCAATCTATAAAAATATTTTACGGAATCATTCAAGTTTAAGAATTCAGGTCAGAAATGTTTGACTTCTTGCAGATAGAATAATCCGATACAGTTTCTCTGAAATTCAAATCGTGAACTTTTCTACTGAAAAGAAAACAGCAACTTTCAAAAACTGGAAAATCCTTAGCAAATATTCTCTTTCTTAATGTATTACGAGTCTCAGACATGATAATTCCATGTGAATTCTGCCTTCCTGACACAATGGCTCACTTAGGCTTCAAAATAAATAACGTCCCTCCTGCCACCCTGCTCTGTAGTCCATATTTAGTCAATTTTTATCTCTGTTTAGAATCTCCTCTTCTATACCCATTCCTATCCTCCTCATATGAAATCCTTCCATCTATTTTGACACAGTAATTTCTCCCATCTTCATTTCAGGTAATGGCTGCTCCATGCTTTTAATTTCTCAGGTCAAAATCCCTTTTTGGTATTCGTCACTCCTCATTCTTTCAAAATGTAGGTCCAATCTAACAGCAAATCCTGCCATCAATACATGCTGAATCTAACCACATCTCACGGCCAGAACTTCTGATGTGCTGGTCCAGGATACCATCATCTCTTACTTCCATTATTAAAGTAGTCTCTTCCTGAGGCTTCTTTTTACTCTCCTCAGTTTAGTTCCTTGGTGGCAGCAAGAGTAGTTCAGTTAAAAACTCAGTCAGAACATATCATTCTTTTCCAGCCTTCGATTACATTCTTAGCTCTTAACAGAAAAGCCAGTGTTTGACTCATGACCCACCAGGACCAGTGAGAGTCGATCCTCTTCTCCTCTTCCACCTTCCCTCCTATTCCTCTTCGTCCTTCCTCACTCACCTCCAGCCACAGTGTCTTCCTGACTCATCTTCACTCAGGAAGAAGTACTATCACCTTAGAGCCTTTGCACATGTGATTTTGGTACTTCTTCCTTGTGCCGGTGTTACTGTGCACTTGCTTTTCATGCCTACCTAATTTCAACGTATTCAGGGGCTGGATCTTGTTTATCAATCAGGATTCATTCCCTGCAAAATCCTAGAACACCATATATAATTTCTAACTTTGTCACAAAATGTTGGTGAAATTGAGTTTAAATGAACTTGAGTTCAAGGGGTTAAATGTACAACTGAAGGTCACACATAGAGTTATTAGCAGGGTAAGAAATGTGTCTTGATCTCTTGATTTCAAGTCAGCTGATTGACTTGTTCTTCCACCCCTTGCAGAAATTCATACTGAAACATCAAATCAGATTTTACAGAATGGTTCTTATGAACTGATTATTTTCTTCATAGAGAAAAGATCTCATTAAATGGAATCTGACACTCATGAGTTTTCTTATGGGCAAGCAGAAATGCAGATCTCAGTTAATGAAAATTTATGGTACTACCCCTGAGTTGCCATCACCAGGATCTTGTTTTGCTCTGTAATAACCCTCCACGCAATATGTGTGTGTGTGCACATGTGTGTGTGTGTGCACGTGCACGCACACACGTGGGCATGAATTTCAATGCATTTAAGAGAAAGACATTTTCACATAATCAAGTGTGTTTTTTTTTCTAAGAAAAGAATTGGATGGTGAACTATGAATGTAGAATTTTTAAAGCTGTCTTTCACAGTACGTTCACTGTAATATTTATTCTTTTTTTTTCAAAGACTTTTCTTATTTTGTTCTTTCCTTAGTTTGTTAGAGTACTGTTGGTTAAATCACCAGAATGGCTAAATATTACAGAAAATAATTTCAGATTTCTTTTAGACTTAAGAAAGTTTACAAAGGGATATTAAAAATGAATGAACCACAGAAAATTTATTTTAAAATTATTTTATATTGACTGACTATTCTGGATTCCTCTTCAACTAAAACATTAGATGAAAATGAATTGATCAGCCCTTTTATACAAAAAGGAAAATTTTAAATTTTATTCTATAAAAGCAAGATAAATCATTATTTTTTCTGAATTTTGTATCATGTTTAAACTACCCACCATCAACAAATTCAAAGCAATGATAGAACACATTCTAAAAATATAGTAAATAATGTTATTTTGATATAAAATGAATATAGAAGATAGAGAAAACTCAACTTAATTACCTTTATATTAAGATAATGAATTCTTTATTCCATTATTTTCTTAATTGGCTTGATTTGAATGAAAGATAAATACCTCTGCCCTTCGTAATGTTGCAATTTAACTACATAGGTGCTGTTGGAGATGAAGCTTCACTCTTTCAACAGAGTAAAAATGTATGACTTTAAGATTCTACAAGTCAAAGAAAGGTTAATCTAATGGCTCCATATCAAAAGAACTAATGGGGTTTACAAAATGTTTTAGAGAAAGAGAGGAATACAAAAAGGGTGACAAATATAAAACATATCTTAAGTCCAAAAACAGAGATATGTACAGAATATCATGCATAATGAAAAACAATGAAAGTAGACATAAGAACAGAGACCATAAGAAAACAGATCCAAGACTACATTCTCTTGCCTCAAGTCTTTATCTAAAGTCTTAATTTAGAGGAAAAAAATGATTTGGACAAGGCTGTACTAAAGTTTTTTTTTAATATAGATATTAGTCTTAATATAATAAGACTTGTTAGAAGTAATATTCAGAATTCAAAGAAAAGATGTCATTACCCAAATATTTACCCCTATGAAGCTCTTATGATAATTTTATTGCAAAAATTTATAAAGATAATACATCTGAACTTGAGAAAGATGATGATAGTGATGATGATGATGATCAAATACCTTCACATTTATCATATGCATAACACTATCATGGGAGTGATACTCCTTCTTGTTTGTTATATTCTACTGGTTAGAAGGAACATATAGGTGTCATCTCCACTGAAAGAGCAGGGACTATACTTACTCATTGGAGGTCACCCTAGGGTGTATTGGCTACAAGTTAAGGTGTTGTTAGAGCATATTGAAGATGTTAGGAGTATGACCTTAACCAAACATCATGGTATTTCTTTCTGTGCAATTTAAGACGTCCTATAACCTATTATGTTTTGTTTTTGTTTTGAGGGTTACATTTTGATATTCAGCACTAAGCCTCAAATTGTCCAGATCAAAAAGTTGTTGAAATTGTATTTACCTTTCTTAGAAGAAAATTGAATTTGAATGAATAAAGTTGTTCTGAAATTATGAAAAAATGAATTTTAAAAGTTAGGTCATTATATATTTTAGTGAAGTAAAATTTAGCAATATAAATCTCACACTTTTAAAATATATTCCAAGCATATATTGAAGAAAGCACATAAAGATTTAGTAATGAAGATATTTATTATGTCATTGCTTTTTGAGAACAGTCCCAGCATCAAAATATTATCTAAATACATAACCAGCTTATGTAATTATACGACCTAAGTTGGTTACAATCAAGACACAGAATTTGTTCTACAGTTAACATATTCAAACATGATATATCAGATTTCCCCTTGCTGCTACTTATATCTTGGGTATATGGCATAACTTTATTCACATCTTGAAAATTTTTCATATATTACAAAGACAAATTTGGTTAAATCCCAATTTTATACTTAACTCCAATTTTAAGTGTCTGCTTTTCCCCAAAGTTCAAATTTAATCATGGCTCTAAGCCCAGTAACACGGAAAAGACCAGGGGTGGGGGGCATGATCTGCCCTTTTCCTAGTCTTGTCACACCCCCTTCCCATTTCTTCTGCTTTGGGCACTTTTAGAGTTGAAGAGAGAGTTGGGATTAGGTAAGCAGAAATGAGTGGAAAAAACATGTTTTTTTTTTTGTTTGTTTTGATTTTTACTCAGTAGAGATTAAATTTGTATTTCTCTCCTGACTCTCAAATGCAATCTGTCCAAATGCAGTAACCAAATATTGGCTGTTTAGTGGGGTTCATTAGAGGATTCTTCAGAGAATCTTCAGATTATCATTGCACCATTCCCTGCTTTGAACCATGTCTTCTTACATCTTCTTTCCTGACCCTTAATAACATGTTATCCCAATACTGCATCTAATTGGACTTTCCAATCATCAGCCAACTTTGTGGCTTGATGGACTTGGTGTGGAGAGAGGAACTTTGTTTCTTTTTTCCTTTCACTCCAATGTAGGGGATAGGAAATAGGGAGGGAGGAAATGAGCCCAATCAATAACATTTTTCAATCTTAGCATGCAAGACACCTGAACTGTGGCTTGCATATTACACAAAATTTGCAATAAAAACAAAGAAAATGAACCCAAACTGAAATAATAATGATAATAAAATATAATAAATATATTAGAAAATATGCATGGCTTGTTTATCCAAGATTTTGACTGAATGTTGACCAGCAAGACTCATAACCCTAAAACATCTAACCTCCTATCACTTCAGAATTTAAGAAAACACTTATTCACCTTTCTCTGTACATTTCAAAGAAAAAGTGACTACATCCTGAAGCCTTGGAACTATGTGGATTCTCTTTCTAGTGTCAAAGTTATGCAATGAATAGTCTGAATTTCAGATAGTATTTGTATGATAGAAATGTTTTGATAAGAAAGACGTCTAATTAATTAACTTGTCACATGGTCCTTCAGATTGTATGAATGCAATAGATTTTTGCTTAATGAAATACTAGCCCCTGCCACCCAGTAGTTCCAGATTTCCATTTCCTTTCCTTACATTATGATTCGTGATTTCAGAGTTAATGAGATACTTTTAACAGTTACACAGAATGACTAAGAAACATTTTTAACATTAAAAAATGTCTAATAATCTTAATTTTACTCATACACATGTGTACATGTCTAAACATAATGTGCATTATTAAAGACATAGCAGCTCACTAAATTGGCAACACATTACTAAATTGCAAATTTTATTGGATAAATATTTTAAATATTTGAATATATTTTAAAAACTTAATATTTATCCTTATATTAATGATATTTAAATAACAATTTTCAAACATTTTACATTATTATTGATAATTTGTATTTTGTCTTAGAGAACTGTGAATAATTTAGAAGAAAAATGACTTTTGAAGCATATATTCATAAGAGCTACATTTAACTTAGTTTGCATTTTTGTGCAAATATTCACATTTTTATAATTTTAAAGCAATTTCATTTTTAAATTCTTTTATATTATTACTATTCTTTCAACATAAATTATGTGAAAATCTTGATTATGATAATGTAATTATTATTTTTTCTGAAATATAGGCAAGAAAAAGTTCACATGGAATAAATACAAAACAATTATGAGCCCTCTATATTATTACTCACTTAAGCATCACTTGCCATCTATAAAATATTTAGACATGAATAATAATAATTAAAATTAGTTTTTAAAATAAAAATCATAGCCTTTCACATATCTTTCAATTTCATCATTATGAAGATATATTTATCAAGGTAGGAACACAGAACAGAAATTATTATTTAGCAACCCATTCCCTTTATTATAACTTAATAATATTTATATGTATATTATTTGGAACTTTTTTGTTTCCCCTAACCTTGGCCTAAAGATATGACAAATGCTCACAGAAATAATGTCTCTTTGTCTAGAAGAGTTTATGATTTTCTCCTTTTTGATTTTTTTCTGAATCCCTGGATACCAATCATGGTCAATGTCCTGCATAAGTCAAGCATCCTAATACTGGAACATTTTTCAAGAGATATGAGTTTATCCAAAGATCTGGCAAAGCCTCTCCACAGTCCAATTCCTTCATCAAGGTCTAGTTTATTGCTTTCCAAATAGTTTGTCTGCCTCAGCTACAAGTGCCATCTTTGTGTATCCATTTAGTAATAATTCTTGCACCTAGTGTCTCTAGGGCAAGGAGACAGTGCTCCTGAGTTAGGTACTGGTAACACAGTTCAAGCTGAAAAAGTTTCTGCAGTAGTAACCTTTGATTTACAGGGTATTTATACCTTCCAGATATAGCGAATGGATGGGATGCAGTCTGGTACACTCTGGCAGTTACATTCAACTTGACATTTCTCTACAGTTCTTAGCACTAGGGCAGATCACCAAGTCAATTGCCTCAAAGTCTTTAAAGTAGTTTATAGAATGTCAGCTACCTACTTCCAAACATAAGTAGGGCATGAAAAGAATAGAGTGTTACTGCTCAACTGCCCTTCCCCTTCTTATGTTTTTTTTTCTGTATATGAACGGGGAGGATGGGCATTGAATTAGTGCCTGGTGACAGTCAAGTCCCATCTTCTAAGTTTTGGATATTCTTAGAAAAAGTTAAGTGGCCCAAACGTTGGCAACTCCTTATAGGCTCAATTTAAAAATGAAATTTTTGATTTTTAATAAAGCATTAGTCACAATTAGTGTAAATCCTCCCTTTTCCACCCTGAAATCATTATTAATGTAAAATATGAAATTACTTGTAATGGAAATTATTTTAGAAGAAAATGTGGCTATATTACCAGTTAACATACTATTTTACAAACAATGCCCCAAATTCAATGTACGGTTATACATATTTCACAAGATGGAGGGCAGCTTGTGAAAAAGAAAGTGGTGCTTCAAGGGAAGAGTAAAAAATCTCAGTAAATGAATATTATAAATGTCAAGAAAACAAAATGTTAAATAACACTCCAACAGCTCAAAACTATGTTGTGACCTAAGACAATCACTAGGGCAAAATTTAGGCTCTGAAAAGATCTTCCCCTTTAAGAAAAAATAGTTTTATTTCCTCCACTCAGAAAGCAATTTCCTATTTTTAAAACTGCATGTGTAGCTTTGACATTAAACTAATATGTATTGATTCCTATCTCTCTGGTTGTACTAGAGAATATTGATTCATATGTTAAAAAATTATCGACACCCTTATCACAGTGTTCCTGAATTTAATATTTTAACATTTTCAAGAAAGCCTTAATCTATTAATCAGTAGATTAATATTCTGACCTCAAAATTCACATTTGTAGGGAAAGAGTAGGGACAGAAGACCTTCAGAATATTATAGAATTTTATGTTCTTCAACTTTTCCTCCTCCTGTGCAATCATTTGTCTTTTTGGCTCTTACTGTGAATCTTCAATGTTATGCACACAAATTGATAAATGGTGGACAGGCATGCTCAGAAAAATAAAATCATTTTTCTTATTATATGATAAGAGCATATCATGGCATTCCTTGTAATATGATGTGCCAGTCTCTAGTTTCCTAACATATTAACTTATTTAATCCTCAACAACAAGCTTATGATATAGACAATATTTTACAGTTGGAAAACCGAGGTACCATGTAGAGAAACTACATTTCCCTAATGTAATGACTAACGTGATATTGGCAGGTTCTGAATTCAGGGATTTGGTGACAATGACAAAAAGGAGGAAGAGCAGGAGGAGGAGATTTTGCTCCCTCTTAACTAAAACTAAAGCAAGCCTTGTTTAAAACTTAACATCTTACATCAAGATTAAAACATTTTTCCTGTCTTATGTGATTTTATAGATAAGCTGATAGCATTACACATTACTACAAAACTCAAGAGAAACCAGTTTAGTCAATGAGTCTCAGAGTTAGAAATACTTAGAATCTTATGAAACCATGATATTCCACCCATGTGATCACTGATTGCATTAATATTATACCTATGATCACTTCCTTTGCAATATGTGGAGAAAGGAAGTTAATTAAGCATTCTGATTAACTCAATTCTGGCAGTGGGCATCTGAAATAGTTATTAAATAGTTTGAGTCAGATATAGTTTAACTAATGAAAATAAACTCACTTCAATCCCCGGGTGGGTTAGTTAGCATCGAGCAGAAGAAAATCTTGTTCCCTGTATTCAAATTTAAACGCAGATAGTCACATCACATGCAATATAGTGATCCTGGGATTAATAAAGATCTATTATGAATAGTTAAGTAAAATTCATAATCTGAAAAAGAACAGGAACATGAAATACTTTAATGAGGTCTTTTTAAGAGTTGAAGTACGATGGCTCAAAAAGGAAGCAAACAGTTTGGACATGAACCAGAAAGGAAAAATACTGTGCTACTGATTGGAATATCACTTTCCCTATGCATCTCCGGGACAAAGGACCTAGAACCTAACTTGACCTCTTAATGTCTTCTTCTCAAAGAGAAGTGATCATGAATACATGTTTTTTACTTCCTTGAATGGACTAGCTCATTACATAAACCATTCTTGAGTTGAATTTCCTCCTTCAATACTTCCTCTTCCTCTATTACAACATCTTGCACCTTTCATTATCATCATGTATTAATACTACGTATCTGCATTAAAGTTTCTCTCCCTGACTAGGCTGTGAGCTCCTTAGGATCAGGGAAAATCTCTACTTATCTCTATATCCTTAATATATAGGACCTCAATATCACACAAAGTGAGCACTCTTAAGTATATGTTTAATCTATTTAAATTATTTTGAATTTTGCTGTCAAAGTATCCTAAAAAGAGAATGTTAAAATACAAGTTACAATTATTCTTTACTACAAAAATATCCGTCAATTATTTATTGATTCATGCATTTGGCCTATGTTTACTAAGAATGTATTATGTGTCAGAAACTGCCTGGCTTCAAGGATGCATCAGTAAACAAGATAACCACAGTTAATGAACTTAGTAGTTAATTGCTTGCAAGAAAAGGCATACAAATAGTTAAATGACATAGGTCATAACCTTACAGTGTGATGTTTATAGTGGTAGGGAAAACATATGGAGCTGTAGAAAAGTAACTAGAACAATAAACATTATACTACATGTATGGTATTGTGGTTTCCGTCCAAGGGTGACCTCTCATACTCAGCTTTGCACATATTTTTTTTAAGGCAGTCCTTCAATCCTGGGAGAACTGCATTAGAAACAGTTGTTTTCATACAATAAAACCAAGCCATAGACATAGTAGATGTAATCAGAGATAAGAACTTGATTCGACGTGAGACATCTAGAATGTTCCCCTAAATAATGGAATTTGGAAGACTAGTGATTATATAAATAAATTGTCTGAAATGAAGTTGGCAATGCTAGGCACTCAATACATGAATATAAACATAAAACTAAATATATCGTTGGGCACGTAACTCAGACTTAAGAAAAAAAAAGGTTTAAAACAATTTTAGAGGAATTATACCTGTATCACCTGGCTAGAGATTCTGACAAAGATAATTTTTCAATAGGAAATTGGAATTGTAAGTGACTTAGAACTTAGTTGACACATTTAAAAAATGTAAATGATAAGAAAAGTTACTTGAAGACTTTACATTGAAATTTTCTTATAATACTCAAATCTAATGCTGACTCATTCAATGCTTTAGAGATGATAAGATACATGTCGGTACTTATTAATAAAAGATAGCTGTTGAATTGTATTGAATCCAATAACTAACACTACCATGACTATCTCTGACATATTGTTGACAAGTTTATTTAATTTCAAAATATATACAAAGTAAAAAGTCAAAACGTTAATGTCCATGGAAAAAATAAAGTATCTAGCTTCACATAAAATTAATCCCATTATGAATTTAGAGAATAATTCTTAAAAATACTAAAATAGAAAGATTTGCTTATTGTGTTAGTGGTGGTGTACATCAATACATTTCTGGTGAGTATTTTGACAAAAGCCTTATCATTTTATAACATTCACACCAGAAATTTTACTTCTCTGTATTTATTTTACAGACATAATTTTGAATATATTTAAGATATAACTATAACATCGTTTACTGTAACACAGTCTGCAATGGTAAAAAATCCAAAATAACCCAATTGTCTAAAAATAAAAAAAGGCTGAATAAATGTTGATAGACCGTTAACATATAATACTAGGCAGTCATTAAATATTATGTTGTGGAATAATATTTAATGGCTTGGAAAATGGTCATGAGGCAGTGTTAGCCTAAGAAATAGGTCACAAAATAGTGTGTAAAGAATAATACCATTTAATTCATACATATCATATGCTTTGGGATAATTTTTCTTTTCTCATTCTGGTTTACTGCTACTAAAATTTTTCCTTCATTATCTACACTTAACTACTTACCAAGGGCAAGGCTACAAATTACAGGCCGTCCCCAGACCTCAACGAGTTAACACAATAAAGATTTATTTCTCAGGTATTCAAAGTGCACTGTGAGTCCAAGGGAATCCCAGTTAATGTTTCCCTGGTGACACAGGACGCTTTGGTCTCATGGCTCCATATTTCAGCACAAGTTCTCTGTGATCACATTGGTAAAGAAAGAGGATCTGGAGCTTTGCACACACCTTACACTGCCTTTCCTAATGAGACATGTATCGACCCTATTCATGGTCTATAAGCTAAATTAGTCACATGGCCCCAGCAACTGCAAGAGGTTTGAGAATTGCTATCATTTGTGCGTCCAGAGTGGAGGAGTAAATATTGGTGAACTCTGATAACTGACAATAAATAGGCATCAATTATTGTATACACATTTAAAAAATCAGAAGCCATAAATGAGTTTTCAAGAAATAGAAAAATGTTGTTTTTGTCAGAAAAGGTAGTAAGGATGATTCCTGAAGAACATGATAAATATGCTGGATGATAATTCTGTTCATAATCTTAAAACGGTAGTTTTCGAGCATTTACAAAATAACACGACTACTAGTAGTGATATCGTTTCACGTAGAATATTGAAAGTTAAAAAAAGGCTATTTAATTTTTTGTATTAATTTCTGCTCAGCCCTACCTTTTTTATAGCCATGCCTATCTAAAAGTAATGACAATATAGATAACAACATGACACATTAACGGTAAACTTACCCGGAGATGCTCTTAACTACTTCCACTCCTCTTCGACCTTAAGTGGGCTCTATTAGTTGCATCTGGCAACCATGTTGACACAAGACAGGTTAGCTGGAGAAAAGCTTACAAGTTTTACTAATATTACACATGCACCAGATACTCAAAAGAGAGTGAATTCTGAATGAAGGGCCAAAACAAGATGCTTTTACACTATTTAGACAAAGAATGATACATTTGAGAATATGTGACAGGACGAAGGGGATCTGGCTAGGGACAGGAAATTCCAGGGGAGCCATAGGAGATACATGGGGTTGTAAAACTACTGGAAGATAAGGGTTACTTCGGGAAGTTTATTTATTCTGGTCCATTGCAGCTCATTTCTCAGTTTCTGATGATAAAAGGTTTCCTCTCACTCTGGTATAGGGAAGACACCTCTCCCATGGGAATTTTTATGTACTGCTACATTCAAGAAAAAAGACAGGTCAGAAAGCCCTTTTTGCAACAAAAGGTTTTCCACTGTTTTGGACATAATCAATATACCAAGTCAGCAGATTTTGAACCAGGGGTTTTCCTATGTTGCCCAGGCTGATATCGAACTCCTGAGCTCAAGGGATCCTCCCACCTCAGCCTCCCAAGTAGCTGGGATTACAGGCTGCACTATCATGCCATGCCATGCCCAAGTCAGTATATTTTGGGTTGGCACATCCTTAGCTCCTTCATACTAATAAATTAACACTGAATTGCCTGTATTATGTAAACTGAATATATAAGTAAATATTTTGACAGTATTAAATCTGTTCTTATTCATTGTAAAAAGCTATTAATATTTGAGCTAGTTTTGTTCTGTATATACATATGATTGCTGAAAGTGGGTTCAAATACAAAAATTAATTATATTAATTTATTTTCTGACTTGCTTATATGTCTCTCCTTTCATTTCTGAAAATTGAGCAAATATTTGGCAAATATAATATATGTAATATATAATGCCTGATGGTGGCAAAATATTGAGAAAAAATTATATGGCCAAAACTCAAAAAAATAAAAAATTCAGATTAATTTTACTTTTAACAAGTGTCGCTGAGATCTATGAACATAAAAAATATTTGGTCTCCTTCAGATATGTACCAAAAATATTTCAAAGACAAATATTCTATGATATATATCCTAGTCAAGTAAAGGAGATGGGCTACCTTAATGCTGTACGTCATTAACTTAATGCCATAGGTCAGTAACTGTACCTATAGACAAATGCAGTTTGCTCCATTTTTATAAATAGATTACTATTGAAACAGCCACATCATTCAATTACATACATTTTATGCCACCTTTATGCTACAAAGAATTAAGTAATTGAGTCAGGGACCTTTTAACTGGCCTTCTGGACAAAATGTTTATTCCTCCTGGCTATAGAGTTGCTTTTACATCTATTTTAACTTAATAAGCTTCTTGATAATATACAATCACATGAATCAATATATTAATAAAACAAACTCAAATAAGGTAAATTCAGTGTTCTATAATTTAAAAATAACAATAGAGGGATACTATTCTTTGCAACATAGTTTAAAGACAATTTTCAGTTTTTTTCTTACTTTTGTATAAATTACAATGCAAACTCCAGTACTCCTCACTAAAATGTCTTAATTTTAATTCCAGTTATAAAAAACATCAATATAGTCTTTATTAGAATTGTATTCTATATTCATTGTGTAAAGAGTAAAAATCTTCAAAAGCCCCAGACAGACAACTCTACATTGTCTCACTTTTTTCACCTTAAAATATACCTGAACATGGTACAAATATGTAAATATTTCTATGTCACAGTATAACTTTATGGAAATAGAATTAGACAGCAATCGTGATAATAGCATTACATTACTGTCTCTGCTTAATTCAGCTGTCTTTAACAGGTCACATCAAAAAGTGTTGCCGTTTTCTATTGTTAAAGTATTAACACAATATAAAACCTGCTCAATGTTCATAAAAATAATTTTAAATTTTAGGTATTATATAAATTTTTATGTCACCCTAGCAGTTGTGACTATTAAGAAATGTGTTCTCTGTGTGTGTATGTGCATATTTGTGTGTCTGGGTGTGTGCGTGAAGGTATAGGTATGTTCTAATTAAGAAACCACAATTTACCTACATCAATGATAGCTATTGAAAAATAAGCCTCACTCTTAATTCTGTATTAAAGGAGAAGTCCTTTTAAACACAAGCTAGATACCATAAATCCTTTGATCAAAATCCTCTTTTGGCTCCCTGTATCATTCAGAATTAATGTATTTTCCTGTGATGGCAAAATTACCCCATTCACCTCATCTCTCATTCGTCTCTCAACTGTTTACCCTGCTCCAGTCACTGTCTTTCATGAACTCACCTCAGGGCCTTCACAATGACTAAAACCCTGTGTCTAGAGAGCTCTTCCCTACTGGATTTATATGGTTCTCATTCTGATTTGTTTACATCTTACATATACATATTTTAAAAATCACTGTCTCAGTGTTTCTTTTGGTGAAGCTTTGCTGGTAACTGATTCCCTCAGCTCGTATTTATCCAAATGCATCCTTACTTTGCCTTCATTTTTCAATATTAATTTCTCTAAATACAGAAGTGTGCTTTGGTAGATATTTTCTTTCCATATTTAAACCATGCTATTCTACCACTTTTTCACTTTCATCATTTCTGTTGAGAAATCTGCTGTTAATTCTATTGGTTTCCTTTATAATCATGTGCCCTTTAAGATTTCCTCACTGTTCTTGCTTTTTAGCACAATGATATGCTTTAGTGAGTTTGCCCTACTTGGCATTCACAGTGTTGATTGAATTTAAAGCTTGACGTGTTTCACTGGTTGTGGGCGATACACCAGGGAAGGGTGAGGCTGTGGCCAGTTAGGGCTGGGGATGAGTGCAGTGGCCCGATGGCACAGCCTGGATGGGGCCCCAATTGTGTGCGCTCCAAGCGCACTGCATTATGGTTTGAAGCAGAGGCCAGAAATTGTGGCACATTGGCCAAATCTGGCTGACAGCTTGCTTTGTAACTAATATCTCATTGGATCACAGTCACACTTGTTTGTTTAGGTATTATCTAAAGATGACTTCACACTTCTTTATTTTGGTAAAATAAGTGTTATTTTACTTAGGACTGTTATCATTTACATATGAGAAAATTGAGTAGTGTCACAGAGACCACATAATTCACAAAGCCTAAATTATTAATTATCTAATCCTTAACAGGAAATGTTGCCAACCTTTGGTTTAGAAAATCAGTGTGGTTTTTGTAGACAGTCTTGGTAAAACAAAACGAAATAAAACAGCTGGTCCTAATATACATGAAACGTGTTTTTTTTGTTTGTTTGTTTGTTTTTTTACATTTTACTTAACTTTCTGAACCTGGCTTTGTCCTTGTATACATGGCCAATAATATTTACTAAGCAGAATTGTAATAAGAAATAAATAAACCAATGTGTTGAAAATCCAGACATCATAGTCTGGCACCTAACACAGAAAATGTGATTCAATCAGCTCGATTTTTCCATTGTATTTCTGTTCACAGCAGTTAAGTTCAGGGCACAAATACCTCAATTCTAGAATATCAAGTGTCCATTATTTCTATTTTCTTTTCTCTCCAATTCATCTGTTCTTTATATGATTATATTTAATAACAATGTATTTTTCTTTCATGTTGCAGCGTAATATAAATAGTTATTCTTTTTTGAAGCAAAAATCTTTTTTTTCCCTTTGCTCCATTCACAAGAGTGGTTCTGCCCATTTTATCATGAAAGGAACTTTCTTGAGGACAGAAAGAACAGCCATATGCATTATATAAAGACTGAATATTCCAGTAGTGCAAGAAGAGGAAACACATTCGTTGTTGTTGTTATTGCTGCAATGACATAGGGCATTAAAATGCCTTGATTTTAATGGATCATTAAAGTTATTTTTGACTGACCATAAAGGGCTTTTGTGAAAAATGTACATGATTAAAGTCATCCACATTCATGGAATAATGAACAAAGGAATGAAGAGCCCAAACGTGAGGAGGTCTGAGCCTGGGATATCGTCCAGTTACGTTGGCAAGAAGAGTAACCGCTCTCTGAACCTTGTTGGCTCAGGGTCCACTCCAGCTGATCACCTTGTCCTTGTATGCATGGGAAATTAACCTTGCCTGGCTCCTGAACGTGTAGACGCTAAATGCCTACTCTTCTCATGAGTGGAAAATTCATTCTTTCTGTCAAAGTGTTCTCGCCAGCCATCTGCTCCATGGAAGTGATGCCCAACCTGCGTCATGAATTTTCACACCATCACCTTTGGGGTATCTCATGAAGAATCCTCCACTGGTTCTCCCTGCAGGGAAATTTTTAGACACTCCTGGGTGTTGGGGAGGAGCTCCTTAATTTATATATCCTCAAGTGCCATAAGCCAGGACATTATAGAAGGACATTACTGTTACATTTGAAAATAAGTTGTACTTAGTGTTTGTTATCTTGCATGCTTTTTTATCAAGCTTCTTTGTGATATTTTTGGGGATTAATTTGTCCCGAAGTATTATATAACCAATAATTTTCAATCGTAATGTGCCCTACAATCAGCTGAAAATCTTATAAAAAGCCAAATCGCTGGGCCCTGGCTACAGAGTTACTAATCCCGTTGGACTGGAGTGGATTCTGAGAGTTTCCGTGCCCAACAATTTCCCAGGAGACACTGATGTTGGGTAACACATTTGGAGAAATTACTGTAACACAGAAAACACAGACAAGATTAAGTTTCACTATGGCAATATTTTGTGAAATACTAAGTGCTTGAATTTTCCATTGTTGGTACCACACTTTGCAGCTATTGCCTCAACAAGTATGCTCAGTTCAAATAACCATTTAGCGATTTTGTGGACATTTTTAATATTTAAAATTCATCAAATGTTATTAAATCCTCACAATTAAACGAGTATACTATTTAAAACATGTTGAATTTAATTTATCTAAGTATATGTACAATATTGTCTGTGTGTTTATTGAAAATATCAACTCTACAATTAGCACACTTTATTTCAGTTGCACACTTCAGTGCGATGTGACTTAAGTCTGTGCCACTAAAATGGTCTGTCCTCTTCATTGTCTTTTTCTAGCTCTAGGTAATTTGTTGACATCATGTTCTTTTGTTAACCCCGTAATTTAATACAGAAGAGCTACTTAAAAAAAAAATGCAGCCTCTTTATCCTTCCATCTACTTTATTTCTTCCTCCTCCTTATTTTTATAAAACGTCTCCTTAAGAAAAATAATTGCAGAGAAATCTCCCTTTATCTTTTTCTGGTCTGAATTGAGATATAATGTGTTGATCTCTGTAGCGTTGGACCAATGGAAGAGATTTATAGCCCCTGAATTTTTGGCGGAAACAGAATCGTTCCAGGTTTTATGACAGTGGAAAACCTTTCCTCCCAGACACAAATAATTAACTCTGATACTTTTTATTCTGTGATTACCAACCACTCCCCATGCTATAGTGTCCTGTGATTAATTATAGACTAACTAGCACAATACATGGCACATAGTGGACACTATTTTCATTTGTTGACTAATTTTTCAAGTTATAATTTGGATTATGTGTCTAGTTTCATCAAAAGACCTATATAGTTAGAGAAAGAACACAGCTTGTATAAAGCAAATTAAAAGAAATCAATGCATTAAATAATTCTTTGGAAAGAATTGCTTTGTGATTTCTCTAGACTCCTTGCATTTTTGCGGTTGAAGAAACACATTGTCTTTTTAACAGTCCTGTTCAAAATCATTGCCTTATTGATAAATATTATATAAAAAGCAAACAGCTCCATTTTTCCTAGATTTTTTTCCTGAATATTGAAATCATAATCATTTTCATGTTATTTCATGAACAAATAAGGGCTGCATCTTCCTTTTAAAGAAAAGTTTCTTCTTCTAGAAGAAAAATGTTCATTTGACAAATATCTGAAATGAGTAATAGCTTCAATCTCTGTTGTGTTGGGTTGGTTGTGTTTGTTAAGAATGAAAAAAATCTTTAATTATTGCATTAAATAAAATGCAGTGTCTTCTTCACAGAGAGACATCAGAATTGGACTTTACAAGAGAATAAAAAGAAAATAATAATAATAAAAATAATAATGAATTTAAAATAATATCAAGTCATGCTTGTCCATAGAATTAAAAACTCTGGACACACAATTTCTTAATGATTAAAATTTCTAAAGTCCAGAATTGTAATTATAAAAAAGCTCTACTTCATGGCTTTCATGTCATAAGAATAATTGCTGTTTAAACTACCACCCTCTTTATAAAGTAGAAAATAAATGGTTTCAAGCAAAACTCATTATTCAATTTGCGGTTAATTGATATAATTAGAGTATATTTTGTCATTTTCTCTTTCTAAACTAATGATAATGTGAAAAACGTGTGGCTACTTTGCATTCTCTGTCTTGAAATATTTGTCTGGCTAACTTATAGATTGGAGAAAGCATTATTCTGGTTTTTCAACACTTATTTTTCGATTTTCTTCAGTATGTTATAGGGGAAATTTTCATATAAATTTTAAATTTTTTATTGTGGTGCTCTTTGGAATTTTATGGTAAATTTAGATCCGTGAAATATATGTCTCAATAAATAATGTTTATTGAAGACCTATACCTCTTGCCTGTTTCCTGTAAATCCTAACACATTAAATTCATAATTTTATGATTATTTCATATTCACTGCATTGCTCAACTTTTGAGATTAATATTAAATGTTAACTAAAAACAGTGGATGTAAATGGATAGATTTTTCCCCTAGGGGAAATGTAGTAATGTCTATAGACTGTTTTTGTTGTCACAGCTTGAGGGGCAGTGGACAGGTATTGTTGGTATCTATTAGGTAGAAGCCAGGGATGCCATTAAACATTCTATAATATATAGAACAAGACCTCATAATAAAGAATTATCTGTCTCAAACTGTCAATAATGCCAAGGTTGAAATCTTATTGAAAGTATTAATATCTCACTCAGTGCAGTCTATAACCAAAACAAAATTTAAAATCATATTTGAAACTATTCTTTGTGTAGTCTCTTGAATTAGCATCAATTTATGGTGACCTGGACAGTTATTTCTGTTTACTATGTTCTCTTTTAATTTCCCTGACAATATAATGTCGGTAATCCCCCTGAGCCTCAGCTGTGAAGAAAAGTTGAATGAAAATAAGATCTCACTTTTTTTTGAAATGGGTGTTTACATTTTGTGAGTAGGTAATAGCTAATTGTGCTGTCCATTACTACTGTTTCATTATTGATTTGTTTTCCTTTTCTATGTAAGTATATTGTGTTTAAATGAGATTTTAAAATTTTATAGAATAAACGACTTCCTAAAACCACAAGAAACATGAAGTTGCTGCTCATCTCTTTTCTTAAAATCCAATTTACAAATGAATGTGTAGTTACTTGGAAAAAAGTCAGGTTAGTCATAATTCAGATGCAACAATGTGATTCATTTCCCATCTATCATTTATTTAAGTTACTTGGGAAAAAAAAGGAGTAAGGATGAGCAGGATTCAAAATAACAGAAGTATGCAATTATTGGAATGGGGAAGAATGTGCCCTATTTCCATAGAAAGAGAAAAGGCAACTAATCATTTTACTGTAAGATCAATGTTCATGACAAAGGCACATCCGTAATCTGAAATCAGGGCTTGACCAGCAGATTATAGAAGGATATAGCCACATGAAATTTAAAAAAAAAAATGAAGCTTCGTGTCATTGGGGTAAAGAGCGACGTCACTGTTACATTACTCTGAATTTTCTCCTTACCTGAATTCATTATTAAATTTAAACCTAGATGACTATAACCCTTATCCTATGAAATGAACAGTGTTTGGCTAGAGAAGTGGTGAAGATTTGGAAGGATAGGAAGTTTGTATCTCAGCTGTTTTCAAACTTTATAGCACAAATGACAAAGGAAATATATCTTTGAATCTATTTTGTGTGTCATTATGTGTCTCAGCTGCTTAAGTGACTCCCACAAACATTTTAAGTGGGAGGTCTCAGAAGCTTTTAGAAAAAGTTTAAGATTTATATATATATATATGTGTGTGTGTCTGTGTGTGTGTGTGTGTGTGTGTGTGTACACATGGGGAAACTTCAACAATTTTGTGGAAAAATAAAACTAAAAGATAGATATAAAATAGATAAACATTATTTCTCAACATAAGTTCCATCAAGGTCAAGACACTTTTGTGAGCAAGGATATCAGACATTTAGTCCACCCCTAAAGAACTGAGGGTCCTGGGAATTTAACCATGTCATATATAGCATTTTTGACATTATTAATTGAAGAAAAATGGATGCCTTTTAAAAATATTTTAAGATTAGGAAACAGAAAGAGCCAAATTAGGACTGAAAGTTGGATGCTGAATTATTTTCCATTCAGCTCTCACAAAATTGCCCTTGCTTGGTGACAGGAATGAGCAGAAGCATGGTCCTAGAGGAGGACCCTCTGGGATACGTTTCCAGGAGTTTTTCTGCTGAAGCTTTAACTAACTCTCTCATAATAATCAGGTGTTATCATTCTTTGGCCTTCCAGAAAGTCAACAAGCAAAATGCCTGAGTATCCCCAAAAACTGTTGCCATGACCTTTGCTTTTGACCAATCTGTTTTTGCTTTTACTGGACTCTTCTACCTCTTGGTAGCCGCTGCTTTGACTGTGCTTTGTCTTTAGGATCATATTGGTAAAGTCGTGTTGCATCTCTTATTACAATTCTTTGAAGAAATGCTTCAGTATCTTGATCCTAATTGTTTAAAATTTCCATTGAAAACTCTGGTCTCATCTGTAGCTGATCTGTGTGAAAGAATTTTGACACCCATTAAGTGAAAAGCTTGCTCAACTTTAATTTTTCATTCAGAATTATGTGAGCTGAACCAACTGAGATGTCTAAGAGTTAGCTGTTTTTCACATAGTTGTCATATCTTTTCAATTATAGTATAAACAAAATTCATTTTTAATTCGCAAATTGATGTGGATGATTTGCTGCTGAAGATTTAATCTTCAACATCAACTTGTCAATTCTTAAAAGGAGTTAAACATTTGTAAACTGCTGATTCCTTTGGGGCATTGTGCCCATAAACTTTTCCTAAAACATCAATGATTTCACCATTCTTCCACCTAAACTTCACCATAGATTTGATGTTTGTCTTTGCTTCAATTTAACAGAATTTATGTTGCTCTGATTGAGGCTCTTTTCAAACTGATGTCTTATCCTTCTTAGTACTTCAAATCAGAACCTGTTTCGCATAGTATGAATTTATGTTGGTGCAAAAAAATTTTGAAATCCAGGCATAATTTTTCCATAATATGCATTTTACATGAACTTTTTCAAGATCGCTTGTGTATATTTGTGTGTTTGTGTGTGGGTGTATTTGTTTTAAATGATGGGGATGGATGTTCAAGTGTAGAGTAGAAGCTGAGTAAATGTGTTTGTATGTATGAATCCATTTTAATAATATAACAGCATATAATATCTAACAAAATGATATAAATATATTATACTATAATAATATATATAATAAAATTGAGGCTTTGAAGATTTTCAAAACTAAAAGGAAAGCAATGCCTCTCAAAAAGAGCAGAATCTCTTTTCTTTTCTTTTTTTAAAAATTTATTTTAACAGATTTAGGAAGTAGAATTTTTTTCTGTTACATAGATGAATTTTACAGCGGTGAACTCAGGGCTTTTAATGTACCCATCACCAGTATACTAAATATTATACATGATAGATCAATTTTTACTGCTCACCCTTTCCCACACTAACCCCTTCTGAGTATCCATTTCCATTATATCATCCTTTATGACTATGCATACTCATCAATTAGCCCCCATTTGTAAGTGAGAACATGCCGCATTTTTTTTTTCCATTCCTTGGGTACTTTCACTTAGGATAATGGCTTCAAGGTCATCCAAAATGCTACAAAAGACATTATTTCATTGTGTTTTATGGCTGAGTAGTAATCCATGGTATATAGTAATCCATGGTATATAGCTACATTTTTTTATCCATTAATCACTTGATGGACACTTCAATTGATTCCATATCTTTGCAATTGTGAAGTGTGCTTCAATAAACATGCAAGTTCTTGTGTCTTTTTGATTTAATGACTTCTTTTCCTTTGGGTAGATACCCAGTAGTGGGATTCTTGGGTCAAACAATAGGTCTAATTTTAGTTCTTTGAGGAATCTCCTTAATGTTTTCCATAGAGGTAATATTGACTTATGTTACCACATATAGTGTATATGCATTCCCTTTTCACTGCATCTATGCCAACATCGATTGTTTTTTGACTTTTTAATGATGGCCATTCTGATATGGTAAGGTGGTATCTCACTGTGGTTTTAATTTGCATTTCCCTGGTGATTAGTGATGTTGAACATTTTTTTCATATGTTTATTGGCCAGTTTATATCTTCTTTTGAAAAATGTCTGTTCATGTCATTTGCCTACTTTTTGATGGTGCTGTTCATTTTTTTTCTTGCTGTTTTGTTTGAGTTCCCTGTAGAATCTGGACATTAGTCCTTTGTGAGATGTACAGTTTGTGAATATTTTCTCCCATTCAGTACGTTGTCTATTTGCTCTGTTGATTATTTCGTTTGATGTGCAGAAGATTTTGTAGTTTAATTAAGTCTCATTTGTTTATTTTTGTTTGTGTTGTATTTGCTTTTGACATTTTAGTCATAAATTCTTTGCCTAGGCCAATGTCCAGAAGAGTTTTTCCTATGTTTTCTTCTAGAATTTGTATGGTTTCAGGTCTTACATGTAAGTCTTTAATTCATTTTGAGTTAATTTTTGTATATGATGAGAAACAGTGATTCAGTTTTACATGTGGCTATCCAATATTCCTAGCACCGCTTATTGAATAGTATGTCCTTTCCCCGGTGTGTGTTTTTGTCTGTTTTGTTGAAGATCAGATGATTGTAGGTATATGGTTTTATTCCTGGGTTCCCTATTCTGTTCCATTGATTTATATGTGTACTTTTACAACAGTACAATGCTTTTTGGTTATTATGGCATTGTATTAATAGTATAATTTGAAGTTGGGTAATGTGATGTCACCAGATTCTTTCTTCTTAGGATTGCTTTGGCTATTAAGCACTTTTTCTGATTCCATATGAAATTTAGGATTGCTTTTTCTAAGTTTTTTCTTTTAACATTTTTTTTAACGAATATCCCCTGATTCAAATAATTGTTACAAAAAATTGATTGTAACTAAAGCACACAGAACACTTTAAAGTGACTTTCGTTTCTTAAAAATATAAAAATAGTGCTTCACTTATGTTTCCCTTTGCATTTGAAAGACCAAAGAAAATTGTTTTTAAAAAAAGGATTCAAGTTGATGTTATTTTGCCCCTTTCATATAAGTTTATAAAATGAAAAAAAAAATAATGCTATACTATCCTAGTATCTGAGGCTACACAAAAGATTCAGAATTAAGGCAGACAAGAAATTCTTCATCAAGTATGTACTGAGCGTCCACTCTAAGACAAGGATGTGCTTGAGATAGAGCTGTGAAGAAGAAAGATAAGAACCTGATACTGTAAAGCCTTCAAGGCTCACAATCTGTCCATTGATCAAGAAGGAGTCAAAGCAATGGAGATTAGAAACCTGGATGAAGACACTGGTGATAATAAGTCAGTAAATCCAGTCTGAAGAGGTGGTATCCAGAAATAAAATTTGGAGTAATCAAACCTCTAACTTATTATAGATAATGGTCTATAATAAGACCATTCTTGAGTCATTGTCTATTCTGAGGCTCATAGGTAGAGTTGAATGGGAATGTCTGAATCAAACAATAGGTAAGTTATAAGACAAATGGGCTCTATTTAGCAAAATAAATCGGGAATAATTATTTGTGGACCTAAGGTCCCAAAATATAATTTTAATTACTGTTATGGTAGGTTTAACATGTCAGCTTGGCCAGGCTACAGTGCACATGTTGGTCAAGACCAGTCTAAATCTTACCATTATTTTTTAGATAGAATTAACATTTAAATATATAATTCCTCCCTAATGGGAATAGGAATAACCCAATCAGTTGATGGCCTTAAGGACAAAGACTGGTTTCCCACAGAAGGAATTTACCTCAAGACTGCAACAAAGAAACCCTGCCTAAGTTTCCGTACTGCTGCCCTGAAGAATTCATAGTTAGAACTACAGCATGAACTCTCAACCTGAATTGCTAGCCTTTTAGCCTGCCATTACAGACTTTCCAGTCCCCATAATTGCTCTATTATATATGTATGGAGAGAGAGAGAGAGAGAGAATCTCTTATTAGTTCTGTTTCTTTGAAAATTCAGATTAATACAATCGTATACTTTGCTGTATCTGTGCGTGTTTCCCGTGAAAGTCACTGTGCCAGTGTGAATTTTCTGTTTTCCTGTGCCTTGCAGCCGAGTGAGATGTCATGATGGTACTCTTCTTTGTAATGGACCTTTCACTATCCTCCCCTACCCCTGGGTCTTGATTAAGCTGATTCTCTTGCACAGGATTTTGAGCCTATAAAAATGTATCCCCAGTTGCTTTCAAACTACTTTTTGATAACTTGCAGAATGATTTTTAAGAGTTATATCAAGTAGTGTTGTATAGGTTTCTATTCCTACCCCCAGTGGCTGCCCTGCAGCAACTTCTGCTATCACTTTTATACGAAAAACTTTTGTGAGTCACAAGAGCTCAACAAAAGCTCCTCCAGTTCAAAAATTTTAGAAGGTAAAACCATTTGCTCTGAAAAATACAGAGCATTTAAACTTACTAACAAAGTTGAGGAGCAGACTGCTGTTACCCTTTGCTACTTTTAAAAGTTCATGTGTTGGCAAAATGATAGTAGCACTAGACTAGCAGGCTAAGGAGAAAAAGAGAGAGAGAGAGAGAGAGAGAAATGTGTGTATAGAGAAAGAGAGTTTAAAATGGTCCTAAACTTATTGTATCTATTTGTCTATTTTACAATGGAAATGCTGTTTCAGATTACTATGTCCTTTTTTCATTAATCATTCGCTTCTCCTAAGGTTTTATAGTAAGTAATGTCCAGAGCATTTACATATTAATACACATTGATACTTAAGTGGTATGTTCCTTGATGTTTGGGTAATATGTCAAACATTTTGCATACTAAGGAAGTAGAAATTGGTTCCATAATATTGCCTATTTTTTCAAGTCAGAGTGGTCTTTCTGGATTTCAATCTTCAATCCTTGACAAAGTACAGTTTTACATGAAATACCGTTGCTCAAATGCATCTCCATTCTTTGCTGAAAGAAAACAGAAAGAGAAAATATGCTGCTGAGTTAACAGTTGTCAGCAATTATTAAGCTTTTGTTCAAAAAATAATTATATGTTTTCTAAGAAATAATTTATACTGGAGGTGCTCAAATTTTTACCATTAATGAGTTCAAAACTATAAGAAAAAAATAAAGTCTTATGATGTTATGTAGTAGATTCATTTTACAGTTAGGTAGTTCTGACCCAAATTCCCTTTTACATGTTACTATGCTGATACGTATTTGACAGACACATCTCATCTTTTAGCCATGATGAACTTCTCACTAGCGATTATTACATCTTTGATTTTCTCTCTTCCTAAGATGTCTGTAGACCCTCTTCTATCTAATGTATTTTAACCACTTTTTAAGATTCAGTTGCAATGATGTTTTGTGATATGTAGGCTTATCTTACATACCTATATAAAGCCCATCCAGTTAACTTTTGTGTTGCAATAGAATATACATCTATTAAAAAATCTCCCATTTCATATGAGATTTTTGCTTCAAAACATCTTCTTCCATTAAACTATAAACCCTTTGAGGAAGGGAACAAGTCCACTCGTTATTTATGTATGAAATCAGTATATTGATTCTTGCAGTATAAGAAAATGTTATCTTATAGAAAATATATAAAGTGAAATATCAGTGATAAGAAAGAAAGTTTGGGGCATATTATTTCTTTCTAATGGCAGTTTTACTGATGTTCTTGTCTAAACACATATATTTTATTTTCTCACAAAAATTTCAAAGTACTTTTACCATATGGTATAAGTAGAGTATAGTAATTTAAAGAGGAAATTGGCTCTGAATTTTATACAGTCTACAGAGAAGTGATTAATCTGAGTTTACTACCAGGATCACCTGTGAAGCATTATAAAACCTATATTTCCAGACTGCAATGAATAATTCTATTCATTGGAAATTTACATCAAAGAAAGGTTCAAATGTGAAGAAAAGCTTTAACTATAAAGCTGTGGAGCCTGTGTTGCAGCGGAGGGCGCAGGGGTGGGGTGGGCCCGGATCCCTCTTTGCCCTTGGTGTCCTCAGGCACCAGGAAGCCAGGGGGAGGGGTTGAGCAGGCGCCTGCTGGGACTGCATTTCCAGAGTGAACACAGGGCTGGGCTGCGGGGAGCTGGCACAAAGAGAACAGTTGAGAGTTGCCTGCGGATGTCCAGGCAGACGTGGGGATGCCCTCACTGGGAGGTGGCCCTGGGGGTGGGGATGTGCGTCAGTGGAGGTGGCATGAGAGAGGAGACAGAGATGTCCTGGGCAGCGTGCAGGGGAGGCTGGGGAGGAGCAGGTTTTGGGTCTGAGTGGGGCCCACTGAGCTTGGGGTGGCTGCATCTGAGGGCAGGATCCGGTGGCCAGTGGGAACTGTGAATCGGAGGGGGATGTCATGGCCTGGGGGAACAGCTGGTACTGAGAACCGGGGGACGGGGCCAGCTCAGCTGTGCTGACGAAGGGAGCCCGGCTGGGGGAGAGGTACCAGGACCCAGCCGAGCTGGGGATCCAGCAGGGAGGTCGAGCCAGCAGTGGGGGAGGCTGGCTGCAGGGAGTCTGGGGGAGCAGGCTCTGGGCTGGATTTCAGCAGACAGAGTAGCCCCCAGTGTCACGGGCACTGAGCGGCCCGGCAGGGACTGGGAACCCACTGCAGATTCCGGAGCGTGGGATCACCGTGGCCTGGTGGGCTGGGGGTGGGATGGGGTGTGGAGCCTGCTGGGGGTAGACTGAGGAGAACATGGGGGGCGGTGGGGTTGAGTGACTCTTTAGAGGATATTTACTGCAGAGGAGACAGAGAAATAGACTTTAAAGTTAAGAAAAATGTTAAAAAGTAGACACAAAATGGGACAATATCCCACTTTGAGTCAGAGGGTGTAATTGAACGGTTAATTTATTTATATATTTGTATTGAATGCTTATTATATATCAAGCAGTGTTCTAGGTTTTTGGGATATGTCAGTAAATTAAACTGATTCCTGCCCTTATGGAAGTTACATTCCAGGGGAAAGAAATAGATGAAAAATAATGAAAATAACCAAGAGGTCAATTGTGAAAAGAGATGTGAGAAAAGGGTGAGAAAAGACAAAAACAAACAAAAACAGCCAAATAAAGCTAGGTGATATGCTGAGAAGAGAAGTTCAAATTTAATTTAAATACAGCACTAAAAGTTAGCGTCCTTGCTAGGGTGACCTTTGAGTAAGGCCTTTTGTAGGTAAGAGTTTCGGTCAGCTGGCTAACTGGAGGAAGTGAATTCCAGGCAGATGAATATCTAATTTAAAAGTCTAAATCAGGGCTGTGCCTGCCGTGATGGAGAGGCAGCAAGGACAGAGGTGTAGCTGGAGTGGACTGAGCGCAGTGAATGGGGAGAGCGGTGGGAAAGGAGGTCAGAGCTACAATGTGGGAACATATTATGTTGGGCGCATAGACACTTGTAGCAACTTCACTGTCACACGTAATGAAATAAGGAGGCTTTGCAGGCTTTTGATAAGCATATTGTCTTGATCTGTTTTAAGTGTTCAAAGGGTGACTTGACCTTTGTGCTGAGAGTTGATGGCCCTTGGGCCAGGGGAGAGGTGGAAGGAGCTGTTAAGGAGCTATTGTGTTCATTTCTCTTTGCACTCAAGCCAGCACCTATTAGTTTTTTTTTTTTTTTTGACTTCTTAACAATGGCCATTATGACAGGGGTAAAGCTGTATCTCATTGCTATTTTAATTTGCATTTTCCTGATAGTTATATTGAGCATTTTTTCATGTTTGTTAGCCATTTATGTATCTTCTTCTGAAAAACTTCTGTCATATCTTTTGCCCACTTTTTAATGCAGATTTTTGATTTTGCCTTGCTGACATGTTTGAGTTCTTTGTAGATTCTGGATATGGATTGCAAATTAATACAACCTCTATAGAAAATAGTATGGAGATTCCACAAAAAAATAGATGTAGATTTACCATGAGATCCAGCAATTGTACTACTTGGTATGTACCAAAAGGAAAATAAGTCATTTTATCAAAAAGATACCTGCACTAGAATATTTATTGCAGTAAAATTTACAGTTGCAAAGATGTGGAATCAACCTAAGTGCCCATCAATTCATGAGTGGATAAAGAAAATATGACATATATACCATGGAGTACTACTCAGCCACAAAAAGGAATGAAATAGTGTCTCTTGCAGCAACTTGGATGGAACCAGAGATCATTATCTTAAGTGAAATTCTCAGCAATAGAAAGGCAAACACCACATGCATTCACTAATACTTGGGAGCTACACGATGGGCACACATGGGCACAAAGAGATGTAAAGGACATTGGAAACCAAGAAGGAGGGAGGCTGGAGGTGGGAGGTGAGAAGGGGAAAAACTTACCTATCAGGTACAATGAACACTATTCTGGTGATGGGCACACTAAAAGCCCTGACTTAAACATTATACAAGATATCCATGAACCAAAAACATTGAAATAAAAAAAGAAGCTATTGCAATAAACCAGATAAATGTTGATGGCTTAAATCACTGTGGTAGCAATGAAGAAGTGCATTTATTTTCAAATTAGAGCCAGAGTTATTTACCAACACATTAAATGCAGTGTATGAGAGAAAGGAAAGCCAACCATGATTTTAAGGATCTAGCCTCATAAATTAGGAAAATTTATTTCCCATCCCTATCATCAACTGAGATGACAGTGACTACAAGTGGAAGGCCAGTATTGAATATGGAACAATGATAAGACTGTAATGGATATTCTGTATCTGGTTAAATTAATATTTCTAAAAAAGTTACATATTAGGAATTTATATTTCAGTAGAGGTTATAAAGAGCTATTTATTAAGAATATGATTATTTTATTAAATTTCATAATATAACATATGTTACTTACATTGAAAAAGGTCAATTAGAGAGTGACTGCAGGTCTTCAAAATATGGAAAAAAGACTTCCTTGAATCGGGTAGTAGATATTGTGTTGCTCTTTTCATGAGCTGTCTTTACCCCTCAGTGAATGAAAGCATTGTCTGTTGAGGGCTCACAGCTGCTCTCATTGTGACTTGCCCTCTACCACAGGGAACTGCTCCACCAATTATGCCCCTTCCAAGGGCTGTCTCACGGCTGGGATCAGGCAACTCAAAGGAAACAAAGTCCGAGCCTCCTTGCTTAAATTGGGGATAACTCTGAAGGGCCATCTCAGTTCCAGAACTTCTCACAAGGTCAGCTAATGTCTCAGTTGCAACTGCATTGTGGGTCAGTTTCTCTTTCTGCTCAGTCCTGTCATTCTTACCTCTAAGAGTATCTCTTAAGTGTTCTCCCCAATAAGGCCTCCACATATAATTATTTGTTTTAGAATCTGTTTCCAAGGGATCCCAAAATAAACAAAATATGGGGCCAGAAAAGTTCTAGGAAAGTTTCTAAACAGGGACGTTGGGGATAGGCCACTTTCTGGCTGGCTAGCAAGAGGAATACTATTGCTGATGACGGATGAAGTATGGATGGCCCTCAGGAGGCTTGATAAGGCAGTACAACTGTCAAAACATTGCTTTTTGGTAACCTGAAGGGGATATCAGTGCAATGGGAACTCATTGGCTAAATACAATATCTCTGATGTGGGAGAGGGATGAGGGAAATGGAAGCTACATGGTGGTCGTTGCTGAGTACCATTTGATAAAGACATGATAACAGGATTAGAAGAATTTATAACAATTCCAAGGAAAAATATGAGATTCTACAGGCCTCCCCGGAAATATTTGAAGAAACTTTAATTCCATGAAGCTGGAAGGCAGACAGAATAAACCACCAAGCATTTGATTCAAACATTAGACTTCAAACATTATAATTGAATATAATGTCCTTTAACCATTTCTTTTCCACTTCTAATTCCAATTCTTTCTCTCCAAGTAAAACCTCTCCTATCAGTGTAGCATGCATTTCTTCAAATCTATGATCCCTGATGTAAAAAAAGCCCTGATTTTATTGTACTATAAGTTTTTCCCTTTATAGAAGTGGAATCATGCATATATAGTCTAATAGAAATATGTAACGTTATCTTTTGTGTGTATTTACCTACATGGTAGCTAATTGCACAATTTCTTCAACCTCCTTTTGCCTTTCTATTTTAGTTTACATAGAACTGCCACATTTTTAACTGCTTATTAATTTATTCCCTTTGGAAAGTTTTAGATACCTTCTAACTTTTCACATTTAAAAATATGTCAGTAAGCAACTATATGTGTGTGATCAGTATGCATCATAAATATTTCTTCTCAAAACGATGCTAGAAAATAGAATTTCTGAGTCTTTAGGTGTGTAATCAGAAATTTTAATGGATATCGTAGTAGGTGGAATTATGACCACCAAAGATATCAGGTCATGATCCTTGGAACCTATACATGTCATCTTACATGGCAAAAAGGTTTTTGCAGATGTCATTAAATAAAAGACCTTGAGACAGGAAATTATTCAGGGTTTTTTGGGTGAGTCCTAAATATAATCACACATATCATTACAAGTGGGGGCCAGAGAAAGTTTACACAGCAAACACACAGAGAAGATCAAGCAGAAATTTGAAGATTTCAATGATGCAGCCACAAGCCAAAGAATGCCACCAGCATCTGTGAGAAGCCGAAAGAAGTAAAAAATGAATTCTCTCCTAGAGCCTCCAGAGGATTATTGTTCTTCCAATATTATGATTGGGCTCATTTATATTAATTTTGGACTTCTGTCAACCAAAAATGTGAGATAATAAATTTCTGTAATCTTAAGGCACCAAATTGGTGATAATTTATTTAGTCAAAGAAAACTAATAGATATGAATAAGTTCGATTCCAAATTTATTATTAAAATTCTAACTTGCAAAACAGTGTATGGAGGGCCACACTGCACACTGCTGTTGACATTTGACATCATCAACATTTTTTTTAATATTAGCCACTCTGATTGATGAAAAGGTCCAACTGAATTTTTTTATAATTTTTCTCTGTTTATTAATATTTAGGTAGAGCATATTTTCATATGGTATTGCCCACTTGTATTTCCACTCATGACATAAGCTTTTCAAGTGCTTTGCCACTTTTTTATTTATAAGAATTATCTGTGGCCGGGCGTGGTGGCTCACGCCTGTAATCCTAGCCCTCTAGGAGGCCGAGGCGGGTGAATCGCTCAAGGTCAGGAGTTCGAGACCAGCCTGAGCAAGAGCGAGACCCTGTCTCTACTAAAACATAGAAAGAAATGATCTGGACAACTAAAAATACACATATATAGAAAAAATTAGCCGGGCATGGTGGCACATGCCTGTAGTCCCAGCTACTTGGGAGGCTGAGACAGAAGAATTGCTTGAGCCCAGGAGTTTGAGGTTGCTGTGAGCTAGGCTAACGCCACGGCATTCACTCTAGCCAGGACAACACAGTGAGACTCTGTCTCAAAAAAAAAAAAAAAAAAAAAAGCATTATCTGTGTATTCTACCTGCTGTATAATACAAATATTTTCTCTAACATTGAGTTGTATATAAGAGTTAAGTTTTAATTCAATAAACTTATTTGTCTTTTACTTTCTAGCTTTTGGATTTACTGTTTTATTTTGTTTTGTTTTAGATGGACTTTCCCCCCAATAATATATTTTTCTAAATTTATTTTTAATGTATTCATTTTTTTTAATGTTTAGAGTCTAGAAACCTTTTAAAAATGATATGAAATACTGATATGACTGTATTTACCTTGAAAGATAGTCAATTATCTTTTAAATGATCACTAACTTTATTATATAATATTTAGATTTTCATTTCTGCTTCATTGATCTGTATGCTTAATCCATGACCAGAATCACATTATATAATTTTATATAGATGTATAATATTTTATGTATGTTACAGCAAGTACCCCATAGAGGTTTTAAAATGTTATGAGAAGCTCAGGAGTACTAGAGAAAATCATCTGGGGATATGACTGAAGTTACATTTAATGTAAGTGTTAATCAGACAAAAATAAAATCCTCTATTTAGCTTACAACTGACTAAATTAAAATATTTAATGTACGTTTTTAATGATTTTCCTGTTTTGACTAATAGTCCAAGAACTGAGAAAATAAATAATTTCATAAAATTATTCATACTTTAATATAAATAAACATTAATTGCATTATGATTTTATATATTTGACTCTAATCTATCATGAATTTTAATGGCAAAACATATATTGCATACAACTAGACAACAATAAAAAAATCCTTCCAGCTTCACTACAGTACAATCTCTCCTATCACAAACAATTTTATTTTATTTTTTGGAAAAGTCACTTTCAACTTAATTATATTATTTATTTATTATATATGTAACTCTTACACATACTTTCAAATGTGATGTAAAAGCAAACTAAATTGGTTAAGATTTTCCTGAAAGTCTTTCATTTTCAAAGTATAAATTTCTGAATATCTATTTAACTCATGACCTTCAAGACCATGTTGTTCCACACAATGTCATCCTGAATGTTATCAAGATCATTGTGATACAGCATTTTGTAGAAGCATCCATAAAGTGCTGAAAGTCATTGGACTGTGTTCTCAAGCTAGCTTTGCTTTTAGGTAGATTTAGTTTTCTTTTGACTATGATGCTAAGATTTTACTAAACATGTTTGATTCAGTACATCCCCACAACCATTGGTGCCTATGGGTTAACACAACTCCACTATTATTAATATCTCCTAAGATTTTTTTCTAGACCTTTAAGACCTAATTTGAATATTAGGGTACAGATGGTTTTGATGATCATATGTTCAGAAACACAATTCTATCTTGATCACTGTACAATGTCATAAATTATAAGATGTATCCCAATTACAAATATATTAAAATGTGAAAATTGTACAACTTAAAATCAATGAAGTATGGAATTTATTTTATTGAATAAATTTATTAGCATATGCTGCACTCTAAAATATCACACTGACAATGGACATTCCTCATAAACATTTTAAGGGGGAGCATAACAGCAATTGAAATTATTTATAACTATTCAGTGTGAATTCAAAGTGATTCAGGAATAGAAACAATGGGATGAAAATAAAAGAAACATGCCGCAGTAATGTTAATGCATCAATGGGGACAGAAAATTTAGTATTTTCTTGCTGCAAAAATATGCACCAACAATGTGTAGAAGAACTTAGTAACTCCCCAAATGAGTGAAAATACACAAGCCTATGACTAAGGACTTGCCCATGAGTGAGTCTGTTTTGCTCTGATTATTGCTTCTTTTCTCCCTGAAAATGAGTTGCTTCCTTTTTGGATAACAGACTGGCTTCTTCAGCACAGGTGGAGGGAAGAAGACTTACCTGTTAATAATTCTGGTCTCATTTCATCTATTTGCAAGGTATTTGCTTCATCAGCTTTACCACTTCCAGTAAACTTTAGAAGTTTCTCTCTGTGGAATGATGCTAAGGAATTTGAACCACGATATTTTCCTAACTTTGAGCCATATAACCCTTGTTGTACAATATATTATGTTACTCGAAGAACAACAATGTTATGGTCAAATAAGAAACTTTCCATCTTAAATCTCTCTTGGAGATTTAAAGAGTACATTACATACACAGATAACTCTCACTGTGGAGAAGAAACTTGTTTAAGATTGTTCAATTCTTATCCAAAAAGACAGTTCTGCAAATGAAGGTTTGTTTCTTTGCTCCTCAACTTAATAGTTTTCCCTTGATTCTGGTCTGGTTCTTGCTTCTCTGGCAAAAAGAGAATATTCTTTTCTAATTTACGCTATACTCAGAAAAATAGAAAAAGAAAAACTAAAGACAGAATTCTTCAAATGAGAGAGGAAAGTCAATTGTCTGGTTTTGCTCATACAGGTAGCACTATCTTGTGTCTGACAGTTAGAACCAAGTAATATCTGCCTAAGAGGGAATTATATAGTAGTAGCTGGAGGTGCTGTTTAACTCGGGACTTTATGAAATGAAAAATGACTGCAGAGAATGACTCAACTTACATAGTTAAAGAAAAGAAAATAGAACAGTGTGATATACTATATATCTTCTAGGTGTCTCTAGCCCATGACTATAAAATACATTTCCATTGTTTTTTAACACAATTATATGGGCATAGCTCTCCACTGGTTTAATTATTGGCGGTTCAATGCCCTTTAAATATCCCCTTATTCTTGGAAGCACCCAACGATGCTTTACCATATGCCACAGACGGTCTGTAAGCTCGGTGAGTTCCCACAGGTCTTCCATGCTGTTGTTTTTCTCCTGATCTGTCCTCAATTTGTGAGTGACCTCTAGCAGTGAAGCCACCAACAGAGCCAGAGTTCTCCCTGTTATTATTGCAACATAGTCTTATGACACTGACCAAAGTGGCCTTAACGTTCCCCTCAGCATGACTAAATTTTAGACAGCCTTCTGGCCTTCCTCCTGACGTTAGGCCCTGACCTGACCTCCATGTTTTTTAGATCATTTACTTTAGAAAACTTGTAAATTATTTTTCTGTACCTTTTATATGTAAATATTCTTTGTTTGGATTTTTTTTAGAGACAATGGTTTGGCTATATTGCCCAGGCTGGTCTTGATCTTATGGGCTCAAGAGATCCTCTCACCTCAACCTCCCAATTAGCTGCGACTGCAGGTGCGTGCTACCACCCTTAGCCAAGACATAAATCTTTTTTAAAGCCTGTTTCCAGTTTTATAACCCAGGGAGATCTTTTTCAAGGACTTGGGAGATCTTTGCATCTTTGCGATGTGAGTACTAGGTGAAATAGCACCCCTATCTTGCAGTATACATGAGAAAATAGGAGCCTCACTTCTGTAAGTCCAAGTTCTGAAAGTACTTCTTGTCACAAACATATGAAAAATTTTATTTTTCCTTTCAGTAATATCAATTACCAAACACAGATGGCTGTGTTCTCTCTCAATCCAGCTTTTAAAAATTTCCACAATCTTTGCTCCAGCAGAGTTCAGTTCAGACTGAGTTCTAGTCTCTCTCCTCCATTGCAATAGCCTTGGATAAACTTTCCTCAACTTCTTAACTGTGTCTAGTGCAATTTTTGTTTTTACAGCACTATCTCTAGATCCACTCAAGTATTTACATTATCCATATGCCAGAGCTCCCATGCAAAGGTATGATGACTTCCTTCTAACTACCCCCTGGCTCACTCAACCAGGCCCTAAAGTATCTCTGCTTGGGCCATAGCCTTACACAAACTTCTCCAGGGTAGTTTCATCAGGTTCTGACACTACCTTTTCTTTAAAATCTCACTAATTTGTTCTCAAAACATGAGGTCTTTCTCCCAGTTTCTGTTATTCACGTTTTCAACTACAGGAGCTGAAATAAGAGCTAAGGGGCTTTAAAGGGAATAGATACCATGTAGTACTATTATTTTTCACTTTCCTTTGAAACTTCTCACTTTTATATGAAAATATGGCTGCAGGTGACTCAAGAAGGTGTATTGCCATTATAATTAACATATCTGGGCCCCAACTTAATTAGCAAAAATGTCCTATACCAGCTATTTCTATATGGTAAGTTAAATAGCCAATAAAGTATTATCTGGTTGTTTTTTAATAAATATTTGTTAGGGTTCATGTGCCTGTACTTTCTGCTTTAGAAAAGGAGATGTTCTGTATTTTAAAGTCAAACATGGAAATCTAAAAACATTCATTTTTGTTAAAATCAAGAGCTTATTGCACTGAAATTGAGATTTAACCTGCTGTTGCACTTCATTAAGATGACTTCTTGCAGCTGAAAGTCCAATTCAATTCCAGAACAAACCCAAGAATTCTAACAAATACAACCTCCATAGTAATACACACATTTCTGTTCTTTATACCTTAATTTATAATTCTTTTTCAAGTTATAATTTTGAATTTTAGAAACAAAACCTACAGTATTGATGGTGCTTAAAAATTGTAAATAGGCTTTTAAAAGTTTGTTTCTTATTACTAAAGTTGTAAATAATAACAATAACCAAAAATTGGCCTGAAAATAAAAATGAGACAAGTACTATCATCTATTGAGAGACAGGTTATTAACCAAGTCATATTTTAAAATCCAAAAATGTAGTTGAGCTGCTTCTTGACTCCAAATATTCTAACCTTTAGTTTAGAGCTCTTTTTTTCATTTAATTTATGCTCTAGCTGGAAATTTGGCATAAATATGTATGTATAACATATATAACGTGTCTAACATATACAATTTGCACATAGGACTGTAACTTTTATATGCGTTTTTCTCTATAACAGATATATTTGCTGTTTCTAATATCCCAAGCATATCCATTAAAATAGAAATGAGTTCTTTAGTGTGAATATTTTTTATCTTATATCAATTCTGCATCTCTGAATTATGATATAAAGTTTCCTTTCACACAAATGAGTCTCATTCTAATGCACTTAACTGTTTTAGAACGTAATACAACCTGCATCCTATTGCTTTGCTGGATATGACCATGATAGGAACTAAGGAAGTTACTGAAGAGGCAACATTACAATTTAAGTTTAAAACGAAAAACATTTCCATGAAATGTTACATTAAAGTGACTGGATATTCAAGAACAAGGACATTTATCCCACTTGAATTATTTTTCTCTAACTCCAATTACACCTTTTGAAATTGTTGAAGTCAACCTTATAAGCACCATAGAAACCAGACACACATATCATTTTGGAAAAAAAAAACAAAGAAGAAGAAAAGAAAAGAGAGTTCAAGTCAATGCTTGAGCCCCATCAACTTTTTCACTTATTATTTTAGCTTTGTCTCAGCAGTGTCTTTGAAAATTGTCACGTTCTAAGTCTCAAGTGTTTATAGGCTGTAAGAGCAATTCTTGCTGTGACCTATTCCAGTTCATAGTTTCAATGAAGCCACAAAACGTTTTTTGCCAATAACCTCCAGGGTTGGTATAGATACAGGCAAAGGAAAAGAATAACATTATTTCCTCTTTCCAACTGGAAAGAGCCCTAATTAAACAGTAAAAAAAAAAAAAGTTGTTTATCCATAGTTATGCATTTATACTATTTACATTAGAAACAATGTAGTATAAAAACAATAACAACAACTAAGGAGGATAATAAAACCAAAAGTAGAATAATTTTAGCCTCCTGGATTTCCCCTATGCAATTGAGTGTCCTTCTGAAAAGTCACTTCCACTCACTTACGTTATTAAATTCCCACAGTAAGCACATTATAGGCAGTAGCCTCACAACAGCTTATACCGTTTTTTCCATTTTATAATTAGGAAAACTAAACTTAGGAATTACAGAATTTCTGACTCCAAAATCAAAAGTTTAAAACTTCACCCTAGAAAAGCTCTCTAAATAGCAATATAAATTATTGAGTGGATATGATATGCTAGATAATAGACTTAGAAGCACCTAAGAGCTGTGGACTTTCAAGTCACTAGAATTTATTTTTCCTACAAATTAAATGAGGATAATAGTTCTTGACTTTCTAATCACATGACTTTGTAGGGAAGGGAAATGATCTTATTTTATTTATGTATTTGCAAAGCTAAGTGTCCACATTGTGATATTTAATAGTAATTATGATAATAATAAAATGTAACCTATACCCACCCCAGAAATATTAACTGATTAATAGACTATAAGAATGCTTATAATGAGACAAATATAAACTGATAAATGCCGATTTCTTCTACATAGATGAAATTAGAGTATATAGAATAATATAATCATTAACATTTTCAGACGTCTATAAAGCTCAGAACTATGACCTAAAATCACAACACTTATTAAAAAAAAAAAAACTTCTAAACAGCAGCACTATCTGTGTCAGAGTCTGTGCATTTTAGACGTTGAGAAAGCTTCTTAGAATTTACTTGAAGGTGGTTTGTCTATCTTTCACAAAATTATAACAAATCTGGGATAATACAAGAAGGGCAATATCACCATTGTTTCTTATAGCTAAATAGTATTCCATGGGAAAAAAAAAACATTAAAAAAAAGGTAAACTTGTAGATAAAAAAGTGACTGTTTAGAAAAAAAATATAAAAAATTTGATCAGTTTGTTTCCCAATTAAAAGAAAATTATACATGGGAAAATAATAAAGTACAAAAAATTGTTAGAGCAGTATTAACAGTGCTAACATTAAATGAGAGCTGACAATCATGAGGTACATAAACTGTTCAAAGAATATACAAGAATTCCAGTAATCTGATAATATTTAATTTAAATTAAAATAAACGTATATACTTTATATACCTATATATCTTAGTGTAATAATCTGTCCTGTGACAGTTTTAAATAAATTATGATCATAATGGTGAATTCATATATTGAATTATTCTTAACATAACTCCTTTAAGTTTGAGGTGGTTGGTAACATAAAATATATTTTGATCAAAGTTCTGACTTTTAAGAATTTCTTAACCTGCATAAAATTGTTTATTCCTTAAGGAACTTAGATTTGTTAAAATGGAGCTTATGAAGAAAAAAAATGAATTGATTTGGGTCAATTAGGTCATTTTCAAATAGGAAAAATACTATCCTTTAATTTTCAAATTCATAACATAGCTCTAAAAAAATGAGTCTATTTCTGAAAGCAATGGTGCAAAATTTAATGACATAAACTATTGAAGTAGATACACACTTTAAAATAAACCACGTTTTATCAAAAGTAAAAAGGAGCAGAAAGCAGTGACTAAAATATTTTTAATAATAGAATTAATATATATTTTGTTCAAATTCGCACAATTGCATTAATTCCACCAATTCTTTCATTAAATTCCATCCTATTCATTTATTCAATAAATGAATCCATTAAATAAATACTAGGTGCCAGGAACTTTTCTCAGATTTTTGGTACATTGCTGAAATGTCAGAACTCTACCAAGCTTACTTTGAATTGTAATAAAGAAATATCCAAAAATAGTAAGTGCCAATACGGAAATAAAGCAGTTGAAAAAATAAATAAAAGAGTGTATAAGAGGTATTTCAGATTTGGTTATAACAAGGCCTTTTTGAGCCTGTGATGTTTCAAATGAATCCACAAAGAAGCAGCCAGGCTTGTACAGGGTCAGCAGTAAAACATTCCGGGAAGCAGATAATCCCTCTTTCCAAACGGAATGGCTTTCCTTCCCTCACTGCATTAGCTAGAACTTTTCGGGCAACGTTGAATAAAAGCAAGAAGAGCAGACATCCTGGTCCTGTTCCTGCACTTAGGGCTAAAGTGTTCAATCTTTTACCGTTATATATAAAGTTACCTATGTATTTTATTTTGGGTAGGTATCCTAAATCAGCATCTGTTAAGATTTTCTTTTCCTTTTTTTTTTTTTTTGTTCAATTTTGTTTTGCATTCTAAGGATAAGCTCAAATCGGTCAAAATGTATTAACTTTTAATATATTTAATACTTTTAATATACATTGTTGAATTACATTTGCTTAAAATTCTATTAAGAATATTTGCATTTCTATTGGAGAAGGATAATGAATGGTTTTATTTTTTTGCAACACCTTTGTCTATTTTTGGTGTCAGTGTATGTTGGATTTGTAGAATGATTTTAAAAGTATTTTTTCATGTTGAGTTTGTTTGAAGTTTGTTTATGTGGAATTGGAACTATTTTCTTCTACAAATGTTTGGTAGAATTCCCCAGTGAAGCTCTGTGGGCCTGCAACTTCCTTGAGTGTGATTTAGCAGCTTATATTTTTCCGTTACATCAAAGTTGTCAGTTTCTTAGAATAAAATTATTCATAATATTTCATCATTTTCTTCCTTATATCTGTAGTTAGTATTTGTAGCAATGGCCCCTCTCTTATTTCTCATATTAGTATTTTATTTCCTCTTTCTTTTCTTTTTCTTATCAATCTTTGTAGAGAATTATTAATTTTATTGATCTCAAAGAAACTACTTTTGGTTTTATTGGTCTTTCTCTTGCTTTTGTTTTTTATTTCTTTGATTTCTGTTCTGATCTTTATTGTTTCTCAACTACTGTTTACTTTGAGTTTAATTTTAGCCTCTAGTTTTTAGTCTCTAAAGGTCAAATTTGAGGACATTGACTTGAGATCTTGTTCTTTCTTAACACAGACATTCAGTGCTACAAATTTCTCTACAAGAATGTCTTTAAGTGTATCTTATATATTGTGACAGGTTGTGAGTCAGTTTCTGAAATTGTGTTTAATTATGCTTAATTTTTATTTAACTCAAAACACTTTTAAATACCCCTCTGATTTTTGTCTATGATCTATGGATTGTTTAGAAGTGTGTCATTTGGTTTTCAAATATTTAGTCATTTTCCAGATATCTTTATGTTATTAATTTTTAATTTACTATCATTATCATTTAGAGAGCATACTTTGTAGGATTTGATTCCTTTTAAATCTGAGATTTGTTTTATGGGTCAGATTACAACATATTTTAGTAAATGTTCTTTGCATACTTAAGAATGCTATTCTCCATTATTAGAATAGGGAAAAACACAAAATAAACATATTTACACAAAATAAATTTTCCTCAATTGGTAAAATGTTTCTAAGATAAAATGTGAAAAATCATTAGAGTGGAGCTCATTCAGTTTTACTTCACTATTAACTTTTTAAGAAATCGAATCAATAAAAATAAATGATCTAAAAATCTACAATAAAAAGAATCAATGGTTTGCACTAAAAAAAAAACCCTGAATATTCAACACTGTTAGCATACCTTAGTTCGTTTCCACTACACCTCAAGAGTTGACTACATCTGTACTCATTTTAATTATAAAGAATAGTCTTAGATTAACACTATGTTTTGAAATTAGAAACAAACATAATTTAATCAAATTCATGCAAATAAATTTTATATCTGAGTATAAAAAAACTCATGATATTTTACTAAATCTGTCCAGTAAAGTAGTGATCTATTATGAAGATTTAAGACATGTGTATTGCCTTACCATTATTAAAATATATCTATTGCATATTTTTGCCAAAGTTCAGCAGTAACTTAATAAAGCACATTGCATGCTTTTTACATTTGAAGACATATTTTTCTTATTTCAAAATGATTATATCTAGTCTCTTACTATATAAATAAATGAATGAATTTTTACTTCTAAAGATTCAGAAGATGCTAATCAGCCCATTTATATTAGACCTCTTTTTGAAAAATTATACTAAAAATGCCTTTAGTCCCTAACTAAATAAGTTTGACTATCACGCAGACTAATCACCTCACAGACTCATTCTCTCATTTGCTTAGAAAATTTCAAGATGGCTGCTCCAAAAGTCTGTAAGAGGATCTTAAGAGGCCACTGAAATGTGAATAATAGAATGTTGTTGGATATTTAAAAGTCAAGATATCACTTTTTATAAAGGTATAAAAGGATCTTTATAGTAATTAATAAAATAGTAGTTAAATGGTCCCTTTATTCCTTGGACTAAATAGTGTCGAGAATATAGCACTTGCTGTCCCATCAACTTAAAAGATTTTCAGTCAGATTATTTCCCTGAGGCTAAATGTAATATGATAAGTGGGCCTATTATCAAACACTTATTACTAAAGTTGTGGTAGCAAGAATAATGTTCCCTGAAAGATATTCACATCTTAATCCCTGGAACCTTTGAACATGTTCTTTTGCATGGCAAAGGGGAATTAATTTTGCAGATGGAATTAAATTTTCTAATCAACTGACCTTAAATAGGGAGGATATCCTGGTTTATGCGCTTTGGCCCAATGTACTGCAAGGGTCCTTAAAAGTAGAAGAGTGAGGTAGAAGAGGAGTTCCGAGGGATAGGATGTGAGAAGGATTCAACCTTCTCTTGCTGGCTTTGAAGACAGAAGAAGGCGCCATGAACCAAAGAACGTAGATGACCTCTAGAAGCTGGAACGGAAAATAAAACACATTCTCTTCTAGAACTTCTACAAGAAACTCAGCCCTGCTGACACTTTGACTTTAGATCATTGAGACCCAATTTGGAATTCTGAAATCTAAAATTATAAGGTAATAAATTTACATAGTATTAAGCTCCTAAGTTTGTCGTATTCTTTTTGCAGCAGTAATAGAGATTTAATGCAGATACTACACATTAAATAACTTTAAAATTTCGGCAAGGTCTATAATATAGACAAAAATATCTAAAAGTAGGGGCTGCTTAGATGAGTTACCCTCATTCATTGCCCAATATAACACGAGAAGGATTATGTTTAAAATCAGAACCACATATATACATACATATATTCTTCCAAGAATATCAACAAAACTATCTTCAGACAACTTTCCTGATTTGGTATCAATATTCCAATTTCAGCTCTTTGTTTCCTTTAGATCAAAAACAAAAGCACACTCAATTTCCACTTGATATATATTAAATTGGCCTGTCTCTAATCATAATTTAGAAACTGCTGAACAATTTTAAAATGATGTCCCACATATGCCATTTTCATTCTTTGCTCTGTATATCAACTGTGGATAGAATATCTGGGAGGGACTCAGTCTTGCAATTTGTTTGTAACACTCTTGGGCACATAATAAAATTTTAAGTATACATCCAAAAAGAACAAATTCATTTTTATTATTGTATTATTTTAGAGGGACTAGGGGACAGGCAATAAAATATAAAAATAGAACAAATCATTTGAAGCTAAAGCAATACTGGAGATCAAATGGAGATCAATTTGAAACAATGCTGTTAGAAGAAATAATAGAAGTCACTAAAGAAATATAAATTCCCATATAGATATTTGCTATAGAAATATGTTTTTAGCATTATTTGCTAAGACATTTGTACTTTTTTAAGTCTTTGCTGAATTTGTCACCGGCTGTACTGGCCTGAAATCCACAAAGCTGCAACCAGAAAGAAATCCAAAGGCATAAACCTTCTGTGGATAGTACTACTGCACTTTGAAAATACATTGAATTTTCGATAGTTTTAATGTAGTTGGACTCTTTTTTCCATTTAAAAGATTAATAAAGATTTGAGAAAACTAGAAAACATTTTGAAAAATTGACCACACCATTTATCTGCTTTCATCCAGAACCTACACAAAACTGGAATATTCTGCTTTGTATTTTTATGAGCTCACCCTGTTATTTCCTGTGATTTACATGCTTATAATGCTGTGATTTCAAGACATGGTTAAACCCACTAAGCCACTCTAAATCTTCACTACAACAATTTTAAAAAGCTACAATAATGCCATAGATTGCCATAACCAAACAAGGATCATACTGCTCAAGTTCCTATTGTCATTTAATTCTGAATTTATACTTTATGTAATATATCAACTTTACACATTTTTATTGCTTTTAAGTTTTCCCAGTATTGCCTTTTTCAGTTTGTGTGAAGTACTGCCAGAAAGTATTTATATTGATACTTACCATTATATTTGACAAAACATAGTAAATATTTTTATAATCAATTTCTTTTTAATTTTATGTTTTGTTCTAGAGGGATTATACTGCCTGTAGGACAATTTTTTTCTTACCAATATATATTTTCTTTGTAGCCAGTATTTTTAATAGTCAAAAGGGTTTATCATCTCTTTCCCTTTACTCACCAATAGTTCATCACTTTAGGCTGGGCATCAATTATTTATAAACTAAAAAATCATATCCTGAGAGGCCCTCCACCACAGAATCTCTAAGGTTTAAATGACAGAAATGGTAAGAACAAGAGAGGATACAAAAATGAAACCACTGAAGGAGGATTTCCATTATATTAACCTGTCATTTTCAAATCTCTTTCATGTTCACTCTTACTTATCAACCATATTACCAACATGAAATTTTTACTCAGAGTGACTGACTCTAGCAAGTCACTATGTTTTAACATGTATTTACATGAAACTTTAAAGAAAAAATTCTCACTATGCTTTTTATTATCAAATATAAATCTGTTAACAAGACGAGGACACAGATTCTTATCCATAATTTGTTTGTGTGTGTCCATAACACTAGCTAACTCAACGTGGAAAATATTCTTCACTGTATCTTTAGCTCCCCTCTCGGAGTGAAATATAAAATGAATCTACTTTATCTTAAATATTCTGAAAGCAAACTTTTAAAAAGTTAATGAAATAACAAATGAAGAAGCGAGAGTCAGATTTGGAAATGAAATACTTATCACAAAAGTAACTTCATGATTTTATGGATTCTATCTCAACTTCTGATTTTTTAAGTGTGCATACCTCCATTAAACAAATAAATTATTGACTGCTTAGGAGCTTGGGATATAGGTGAAAGAAATAAAGGTTTTCCCTCATGGATTTTACATTCCAATACTGAAGAGAATTGAATAAGCAGGTCTGTTGGTAGATAGGCATGTAGGTAGGTAGATGGTAGATTAGATGTAAGATTAATGGGTAGATACGTAGGCAGATGGACAAATAAATAAGAGATATTATTTCACATATTCTAAATGAAAGCATGAAAGAGGAAAGAGAGTTATAGTCAATGCAGCCAGATAAAGCCTCTTTAAAGAGAAATTTTACTGAGACTGGAACAAGAAGTACCAGGTAGGCATGTAAGACTCTGGGAAATGAGAGTTTGATGTAGAGGAAGCAGGAAGTGAAAACTTTGAGGCAGAAAGGTGCTTGCAATAGTAAAGCAGGAAACCTGTTCTCCTGGAGCACGGTAGGGATCACATTTAATCTTAAGTGTGATTAGAAAGCAATTATCAGAGGCATCCCTGATTTGAGGATTTGTTGAGAATATTAAACTAAATTATAAATGTATAAAGTTATCTGGAAATCGTGATTTTCAATAAATGTTAGACTATCTTCCATTCTCCAAGAACCTATGCTTAAAGATTTTACATAGGCAGTTTGGAAATATAAAAAGAATATAATAAGCATTGGAGACACACACATCTGGGTTTGACTCTTTGCTCTGACACCTACTGAGTATGTGATCTTGGGCTTACGGTAATTAAAAGCCACTTTAAGCAGCTCTTATTTCTCTTCAAAATTGCTTTCACAATCTCATTTGCTTCTATGAGTAAGTAGTACATCTCTCCATTTACCTTACAAAAAGAGGAGGGTTGAATGTGACACATAACAGGAATATTAAATATATAAATGGAATATAAACATTGAGCATTTTCAAAATATGAATATATCATAGTAATATACAACAGCATAAATTATGCTATTAACATTCTAATCATTGAGGAGACCCCTAAAGCAAGAGATATGTTGGTAAAAGTTAATATCCACACTGAACTGCAGAAAGCTTTGATTTACCATGATCTTTTTGTTCAGAAAAAACTCATAAAGAGCCAGAATTAGGGTAGTTTTTAAGCAATATTTCTAATCTCGTAAATTGCATAAAGATGATGTTTAGTTAGCTCAATTTGCATTGATCTCATTTATCTAGGCTGATTTCAAATTAAGCCAGATATATTGCCTATAATATTAACATGTTTTGTGCATAGATTATTTGTTTATGACTGCATACTATCAGATGGACTATCACAATACTAATTAAAATAAATTAAAAGAAATAGAAAACAATCTGACTTTTCTCTAGGCCCATCTGGAAATTTTTTAAGCCTTGGCAACAATAGTTATTTCCATAATAGCCGTGATATTTAACTTCATCCTATAGGTTAACATTTTTCATGTCTGGTATTCTAGCTGCAACTACCACATAAAACCTATCGAAAATTTCAAATAGTCAACAACAGGTGGGCATATTGTCTTCCTTTCTTTTCTATCCAAATGTGAGTGATTACTGTATTTATACCATGCCTTTATCACTATTTGGGAAGTATGTGGGATACATATACTTTATGTTTTAGGATCATTGAATAAGGTGGAGAAGGCTGAAAATTACTGCAAATTTTAGATTTGAATCATTTGCAGTAAATGTGGAGACACAGGGTTTTTCCACTTGGGAAGGGCTGAGTATATTTCATGTGTGAAAAAAAAAGACAATATTACCAACAAGAAAAGACTGAAGCCAATAGCAGTGAGATGCAACCCAACCCCATTTCCTCTTCCTAGGTCTCTGTGATGGATATTTTTCCTACTCTACCTTACAAATAGCTGTGGCCACACTACTGAACTTGCAGCAATGGAATGTACCCAGAGTTTTACGTATCACTTCTAGTGCTGGCCCTGGAAACCTTTTTATGAGATACTCCATGTTTTCTTTCTCTCCTATTCCTCTATCTGGAACTGAAAAACTGACAGGTAATGGAGCCACAGAACAAAAGGGGCCTGGATCATTGAATGACAACTTGGAGGGGAACCGGACAGGAGGGCCATCCAGCCAACACTGCGACTCGTAGGCATAAGACATTAACTGATTTTTTAAGTCAGTGTTACTTTGGTGCATGTTTATCGAGAACAGTTTTCTCAGTGGTTGCAATAAAGGGAAAAAGTGCCAACTTCCAAGAAGGCAGATATGGTGCAAGATTTTTTATATTATTTTTCATTTCTTTATGTAGCATCTTCCACAATCTCTGTCACACAGTGAGTACTCAATCAATTTATGCCTGGCACCTAGGCTGACTACTGGTACAGTGAATAGATGAATGCCCAGAAAGGGTACACTTGATTAAATAAAACTCATCCCAGTCTTCCATGTGTTCATTTCTCATTTTGGTATAGGTGTAACATAATTTATCCTTTATAAGCAAACATGTGACATTAAAATCAACAACAATATAGAGTCCTTTTTCTTTATTAGTTTCCTGTTGCTGTATCAATTTGCTATAACAAATTACCATAAACTTGATAGCTTAAAATAACGCAAGTTTACTTTTTTACAGTTCTATGTGTCAGAAGCTTGACATAAATCTCACTGAGTTAATGTCAAAGTGCCAACAGGCTGAGTTCCTTCTGGAAGTTTTCGAGGAGAATATATTTTTTTTGTTCCTTCCAGCTTCTAGAAGCTACCTGCATTCCCTGACTCATGGTCCCTTTCTCTGTCTTCAAAGCCACCTATAGCAGGTTGAGTCCTCACATCACATCATTCTGCCCTCCTCTTCTACCTTCCTCTTCCACTTTTAAGGATCCTTGGAGTACACTGGCCAACCTAAAATAATCTTCCTGTTTTTAAGTCAGCTGACTAGAAAATTAAGTTCCATCTGCAAACTTAATCCCTCTTTGCCATGCGAGGTAATATATTTACAGGTTCCAGAGATTAGGAGGTGGACCTTTTTAGGGGTCATTATTCTGCCTACCACATTTCTTTCATATATAGGTAACAATGAAATTCACAAAATGCCAAAATCAAGAGTCATGATAGGAAGCCACAGATTTCCACAAGCTATATCAGAAATTTTGTTGATTGTCACTCCCGCCTAGATCCTAAAAGCAGATACTGACAAGTTAAAGAAGCAAAGAACTGAAACACTCACTGCGCTAAACGTATTTGCACTCACTCTGTATTACGTGGGATCAAAGTAGTTAATGAATTTTCCATCTGTTCTTGTTTGATATCTTACTGATTTTTCTACTATATATTCATGCTATTAAAACAGCTAAAATAGTCTCCTGTTGGAGGCTGCAGTGCACCTTTGTATTGCAGGGGATGATTTTGAGATGCTTTCAGTTCCTATTGTAACAGTGTAGAAGTGTCCGGAGTAGCATCAGATTTCACATTTATTCTTGTTCACTCAGAAACCCTTTTAGCTTGAGGCAAATGGGACATATTCTCTTTCACATTACTGACACTATGGAAAAGCCAAATGATGAAAGATCCTGTGGCTTCTGGACTTCAATTCCCTAAATCCCATGTTATTACCACTGCTGTTTTCATTGGAGGAAGGTTGGTCTCATATAACAAAGCTACTTCAGACATCACAGTTACCAGCACTTCCTGACACAGGCATTTGAGCTTGCAAGCTAGTCTACATCCATTTTCTATCTTTTTTTGTTTTTCTCAATTCCTCTTATAAACAGAACAAAACAAAAGCCCCAATAATTTGTTATTTTCCCATTGGTAAATTAAAGCATTCAATGATCCCCCTCCCCCCCAAAAATTGAGTATTCCTGGGAACTCTTGTTTGAGCTCCTTCAAGCACTGTTAATTTGCTTTAGTCCTGGCTACTTAATGCTTCTAATACTCTGCATTATATCTTTTCTCATCATAACCAAAGTCATTTGACCATCTTTGTGAATACTACTACTAGGACTGCTGGATTTAAGGCTGAAGAGTGTGCTTTTATCTTACCCTCTTAAGACATTCAGTGTTAGTATCCTGATTGACACTCTGGCTCTAAAGGGAGTCAGAGAGGAATAAAACAACTGGAGGTGGAATGAGAATCAAATCTTAACTGGACACAGACTCCAGAGAGCTTTGATACAGAAATTCTTCAAAGAGTAAAAAAACTCCAGGTGAATGAGTATTAAAATATCAGGAAGGGGAACATGTTGTCTGACTTCCGGTTGAAGTCTCCTACTTCAAATAAAATGGATTCCTATGGTCTGGTCTAGAGCAAAACAATACTCAAACGCCAGATTCTCCATTGGAGAGCAGAGAGTCAAGCCCACTGCTGGCAGAAAATGGAGGGTATAGAAGAATCAGTGCCAAGAGCCAAGAATAAGTGAATAGCTAGAAAATGAGCATCTTACCCATAATCAGAACATGGAGGCTGAAGGAACACCAAGTTGGAATTTCCGTGAGAGATTTATTTCTGCCAGTGAAAGTTTGAGCTCTGCTATGCTTTGTAATATAGGTTGAATATTTTATGTTTCCTTAAGTTGATAGTCTCAGACCATTTGTGTATTCATTTGGTTTCTTCATGTTATCCTGTGGGGGTGGGGAGGAGGCTAAATTGGATCTTAATCTTGTGATTTACAAAGGATATTTATCTCAGAATATAGCACTTTGAATCACAAAGACTTAGTAGGTTAGTCATTTGGGAGACTCTTTGTATTTTCCTGAATATCTGACACTGTCAAATTCAGACTGCTTTATTCTATTTTTAGAAATATATTTATTAGAGGGAATACTCTGGGAAATGATATTAAGCAGAATAAAGATTTTTTTTTGCTCTCAGATTATTTCCTTGCATTATTATCTATCAAAATGCTGAGTTTCGCTATATCTCATGTATCCTACACAAAAATCAAACTTCCAACTGGTAAAGTGTTCATAACAGACCAGAATCTCGAATAGAAATGATACAAATAGAAAATTTATTTTCGGAGCCCTTAAACAGTAAGTAATCTTACATCTTCTCAATGACCACTGGTCTCAGGAATGTCGTATTTTAAAACCTCCCTGAAAACCTCCTCAAGCCTGTTCTCACCACATATCACTTCCAAACTTAGATGGAAAAATCAGTCTTTACTTCTGCTATTGCTGCTTTTATTACAGATGAGGGAAAAGAAGATGGAAATAATGTTCTTTGAGACTCTAGAATGTAAGAAGCATATTGGCAGTCATTACAATTAATTCACGTAATAACTTGATCTTGTGTGTTATTATACCCATTGTAAAGATAAGGAAACATACTGAGAAATTAAGTTATGTATTCAAAAGTGGAATCCAGGATTGAAACCCAGGTCAGATCGATTCCAAATTCACACTCTCTCTAATACACAGCATTCTCTCTGCATGAGTAGTAAGTCCTCCTGTAGACACATTTCACCCTGCTGTTCATGTTCTGTCCATGTACATGACCCCTTGGAAATAGAAAGGGTATCCAATTCTGGGTAGAGCTGTGGCCACCTCAGCAACTTCAAAACGTAATCAATTTTTGTGTCTTCATTTTCTAGGGTCCCTATTAGATGTTAGGCATTAGTCAATCTCAAATTAAGTACAGGCATATCTTATTTTCATGGCTTAATATTCCCTTTAAATTTTAAAAATACAATGAATATTATATACATGTATATGCTTACATATAGTACATATGAACTATATATGTTGCATAAATATATAAATGTAATATATATAATTTATTTGTATAGTTCAGAACAACAATAAAAGTAAGATCTGTGTTCCAGTCTTCTTACCACATAACATGAGCAGTATCTTTGAAAAACCCTTCGAGCCCATCACAATGTATCTTTCCCCATAGGTAACTACAATCTGGGATTTAATGTAAATTACTGCTTTATTTCCCTTACAGTTTTATCATATATGTAAGTACACCTCCAAAGCCATAATACTCAATAACAGACAATTTAATTTTATATAAACTGAGTCATAGTACATGAATTCTTTTAAAACTGTCTTTTCTCTCAAAATTTTAATAGTGAGATTCATTGTGCTTATGGTTGTGGTTGCTACTTAGGCATTTTGCTGCTTTATAATAATCTATTGTTCAAAATAGAATAATTCATTTACCCATTCTCCTGTCTGTGGTTTATCCTAGACTTTTATTATTCAAAATATTATCCTTTTGTTCATGCTCATTTCCCATGGAGGATATATG
>CAUYSK010103817.1:0-33734 GCA_963575035.1 Avahi laniger | reverse complement strand
GAGGTTCTAGCCAGTGCAAGCAGACAAGAAAGAGAAATAAAAGGTATCCAGATTAGAAAGGAAGTCGTTATTTGCAGACAACATGGCTCTTTATTTAGAAAATCCTAAGGAACACGCACACACAGACACACACACACGCACACCTGTTAGAACTAATAAACAAGTCGGCAAGGCTGCGGATTACAAAATCAATATGCAAAAATACATTGACAGCCACATGCAGTGGCAGTGGCATGTGCCTATAGTCCTAGCTACCTGGGAAGCTAAGGCAAGAGGATTGCTTGACGCCGAAAGTTCAAGGCTGCGGTGCATCATGATCATGCCTGCCAATAGACACTACATTCCAGCCTGGGCAACATAGCAAGACCCCATCTCAAAAAAAAAAGTACATTTTTTGTATTTCTATATATGAGCAATGGACAATCTGAAAATGAAATTAAGAAAACAATTCCATTCACAGTAGTATTTCAAAAGAATAAAACAAATAAACTAAGCAGAAGCATAAGACTTATACACTGAAAATTTTAAAGCATTGCTGAGGGAAATTAAAGATTATCTACATAATTGGAGAGACAATCATGTTCATTGATTGAAAACCTCATTCAGTATTATTAAGACAGCAGTTATCCCCAAATTGATCTATAGATTGAACTCAATCTCCATCAAAATTCCAACAGGCTTTTTGCAGAAATTGACAAACTGAAACTAAAATGTACATGGAAATGCAAAAGACCCAGAACAGACAAATAATTTTTTTTTAAAACTTTTTTTTTTTTTTTTGAAACAGAGTCTCGCTTTGTTGCCCGGGCTAGAGTGCCGTGGCATCAGCCTAACTCACAGCAACCTCAAACTCCTGGGCTCAAACAATCCTCTGCGTCAGCCTCCTGAGTAGCTGGTACTACAGGCATGTGCCACCATGCCCAGCTAATTTTTTCTATATATTTTTAGTTGTTCAGCTAATTTCTTTCTACTTTTAGTAGAGTCGGGATCTCGCTCTTGCTCAGGCTGGTCTCGAACTCCTGAGCTCGAGCAATCCTCCTGCCTTAGCCTCCCAGAGTGCTAGGATTACAGGCATGAGCCACCACACCCGGCCCAGACAAATAATTTTTGAAGAATCAAGTTGGAGAACTTTTACTTCCTAATTTTAAAACTTACTATAAAGCCAAAGTTATCAGGACCATTTAGTACTAATATAAGGATAAATATATAGATCAAAGGAACATATTTGAGAGTCCAGAAATAAACCCTTATATTTATGATCAATTGATTTTTGACAAAGGTGCCGAGGGAGTTCGATAGAGAAAGGAGAGTCTTTCAACAAATGGTGCTAGGACAATTGACTATCCACACCCAAAAAAATGATGAATTTAGACCCTTACCTCACACCTTATACAAAAATTAATTCGAAATGGACCAGAGGTGTTAAGATAAGAGCTAAAGCTATAAAACTTTTAGAATAAACCATAGGAGAAAGCGTTAAGACCTTGGGTTAGGCTAAGATTTTTTAGACATTACCCAAGAAGCATGATCCATAAAAGAAAAATAATTAACAAAGTGGACTTAATCAAAATTCATTATTTTGGGGGGAACTGGGTGAAGGATACATGAGATATCTCTATACCATCTTGCGACTTCCTGTGAATCCTTAATTATTTCAAAAAAATGTTTTCTTTTTTTGCATGGGGGCGGTTTCCTGTGAGGACCAGAAATCCTGCTAGACAAATTCTAAAAGAGCTGTAACAGTAAAAAAAATTTTTAAGAAGTAATTTTTACACTCAAAAGTCACCATTAAGAAAATGAAAAGACAAGCCACTTACTGGGAGAAAATATTTGCAAGTCACATATATAGCAAAAGACCTGTACCCAGAATATACAAAGAAGTCTTGCCTCCAAATAATAAGAAAACTCAAATTTAAAATGGACAAAAGATTTTAATAGATATTTCTCTGAAGAAGATATACAAATGGCAAATAAGCACATGAAAAGATGCTTCACATCACTAGTCATTAAGGAAATGCAAATTAAAAACACAATAAGATGCCACTTCACATCCACCAGATGGCTATGATCAAAAAGACAGACAATAACAATGTTAACAAGGATGTGGTGAGAGAGGACTTCTCATAATTAGTGATAGGAATACAAAATAGCATAGCGACTTTGGAAAACAATTTTTCAGTTTCTTAAAAGGTTAAATAAAAATTTTTTATGCAACTCAGCAATTTCCATTCCTACATATCTACTCAGGAGAAGTGAAACATACATGTCCACACAAGCATTTGTACATTAGTGTTCATAGCGGCATTATTCATAATAGCCAAAAAATGGAAAGAGCCCAGATGTCCATCGACGGATGGAGATAAACAAAACGTGGGAGATCCATAAGAGAATACCAAAACTTATTAGTATTGACAAAGAGTAAAATACTGGTATGTGGTACAACATGAATGAACCACATTCATGTATGCTAAGAAGCCAAACACAAAAGATTATATGTTACATGATTATATATATATGAAATGTCCAGAAAAGGCAAATCTATAGAAATGGAAAAATAGATTCATGTTTGCCTAGGGATGGGGATGGAAATGGGAATTAACCATAAACAGATATGAAGGATCTTATTAGGGGTGATGAAAAAAAATGTTTTAAAACTAGATATGGTGATGGTTGTAGAACTTGCTAAATTTACTAAAAATCATTGAATTGCCTACTTAAAATGGGTATGGTATATAATTTATGGTATAGAAACTATATATGGTATATAAACTATACTTCAATAAAGTTATTTTTAAAAAAAGACAAAAAAGCAAGTTCAATCAAATTTTATATTAACTTTTATTGGTTTTTTTCCCTTTCTATAAAAATATGACATAGCCAGGTGTAGTGGCTCACACCTGTAATCCCAGCACTTTGAGAGGCCAAGGCTGGAGGATTGCTTGAGATCAGCCTGGACAACATAGTGAGACCCTGTCTCAACAAAAAAAAATTTTAACACATTAACTGCCATGTGAGTTGTATTTAACTCACACTAGTTTTGAGCCTGAGGCCTCATGAAACATATGTAAATACAGTTGGTTCATGAAAATCTTACTTGTTGATGTTCTTATTATTATGTTAATAATTACTATTGTATTGTAAGATCTGAATGGTTCTTCATATGAAAGAAGAGGCTGTAAGAAGGAAGGTACAAAGACAGTCCTAGCTGGATGGTTTTTTTTGAGACAGAATCTCACTCTGGTGCCCTAAGTAGAGTGCTGTGGCGTCAGCCTAGATCACAGCAACCTCAAACTCCTGGGCTCAAGCAAGCGATCCTCCTGCCTCAGCCTCCTGAGTAGCTGAGATTACGGGCGTGCGCCAGGACGCCTGGCTAATTTTTCTATTTTTAGTAGAGACAGGATCTTGCTCATTGCTGGTCTCAAACTCCTGACCTAAAGCGATCCTCCCGCCTCAGCCTCCCAGAGTGCTACGATTAGGTGTGAGCCACCGCACCCAACCCTAGCTGGAGTTTAAAAAAACAAAAACACAGTCTGAAACAAAGACTTGTGTGCAGGTGATTATATTTTAGAGGTAATCCCAGGGAGCGGAAGTGAGAAAGCTAGGAGAGTAGAGAAGGAAGGTGCAAACGTTGGTGATGTGGTATCAAGGTTGTCATTGGGGACCTGATTTGTTCAGACCCTCCTGAGAAGCATTCGGGATGCCTCCCAAAATGATCTGCCTGAATTCAGAAAGCAAGACAGGGACATTTACCCGCCAGTAGTTGAAGGCTGTCCCTGGGGCTGTTAACCCCCACACTGCCAGGCTGTGCTTGTCCTGGCAGATTTATTTTCAGCAGAAAGTGAAAAGACTCGCAACACACTCGAGGCAATACTGTGAGTGTGAGCTGGTGTGGAACTGTCCACTGCAGTTACTTCTGGGTGCCCTTTCCCATCAGATCTAAGATGCCGTTAACTGTACGACGCACCATTATTTTACATTCTCGTCAGCCTAAAAGGAAGAGGCTGAGGCACAAAATATAATTTAAAGAGTTTACTTGAGCCAAAGTGAGGACAGCTGCCCAGAAGACTTGGCCCCAAGTAACCTTGGATATGAGCTGCATTCAGCCTTTGTTACAAGCAGATTTTTAAAGGCAAAAAAAGGTGGAACAGAGTGCGTAGACACAAAGTTTGCCAGGAATTCTCCTTGGCTTACAGAAATAGCATTGGTTAGTAGTTGGCTATACATTGTTAAGCTATAGCGTGTGGGTCACAGTGTCCCCTGTGGCATTCTTAGTTCAACTTACGGCTACTTGTGGCAATAGCAAGTGGTTTTAAGAGATGAATACCCAGCTCAAAGAGCGGAGTAGAATGTGATTGCTGCCTCATTTTAATGTCTCTCTAGATCTGATAAGTTAAAAGGACTCACATTCCTCAGTTCTTTTCTCATTCCTCTAAGAAAGAAAAGACACTGCCAACTAAACTATGGCATGCCTTCAATTGTAAGGCGCATTCTTATTTCAGAGAAATAAGATATGAACTAAAATATGAAAAATTGCTGTCTTAGAATTGATGCAATTCAGTATACAATTTAAAACTATTTGCACTAATCTAATGTGAGTGCCTACATCTCTGTAAACCTTTAATAAAGTCTGCTAAATACATAACACTTGGTGCGACTCATTCTTTGTGGAAATTAGGGGGAATAGCTGAATTTCACATCTGAATCAGTGTGACCAAAAGAGTAGCATGTTTGAATATCAAAATAATCGCTATTGAAGGAAGCAAGCGCTTTGAACCAAAGGTGGCCCTGAGTCTCAGGAATCTGCAGAAACTTTGAGAACAGCATTGGACTTTGCTCCAATGGGCATCTGAGCCAATTCCTAACGAGATCTTAATAGGCAGGAAGAGTACTTTAAGAAAAAAAAAATACAAAATAAGGATCATATTAAACACACCTTTTTAGATTCTTTTCTTTTTAATTACATAGTTTGATCACCTTTTTTAATTGGCTAGAATATGAAACCAGTCTTTGCCTATTTGGGTCTTAGCAAATTAAATCTGATAATGTGCTACTGTCTTATCTGTAAGCTTTGTTTCAATAAAATTAACGTTCTTAAATTTTTTGTGATAAAATAAGAAATAATGATTAAGAAAGCATGTAATGTATGAGAGCAGCTTTGTTTTATTATCGCTGACCAGTTGTCTCTGCCTAGGTTTAAGAAACTGAAGGGCTGCGTCATGCCTGTTTGCTTTCTAAGCTCCTTTGGTCTTGCTTCCTTATATTTTCCCGTGTGTTAATACAATGTGGATATGTAAAGGCACGGCATGAGGAGAATGGGTTTTGGAATCATACAATCTGGGTTTGAATCTTGTCTCATAACCCTAGACTTGTCCCAGAATCAAAGTACAAAAGAGCTGTGTACTTTGGACACAATCTCTCTGAAGCTTGATTTTCGCACATGTAAAATGGGAATGACAAGAGCAGCAACCTCATAGGGTAGTTGTACAGATTAAATAAGACGAATCTCTCAGTAGTATCTGGGGCTGGAACCAAACAATTTAGAAGTATTATTTCCCTTTGTACACTTCTCCATGACTCACCACCCACTTCCACCCGAATTCACGCACACACACGTCGCCTATCATAGAGAAACAGGGCCCTTCCTCCCCGCGAGAACTAACCCCACCCTGCTTTATGTCATTTCTTATTCCTCGATGTGAAAACTCATTTCTCTCCCTGAAGGAATAAAAACATCACTGCTTTCCTACTATTCTTTCTGGCTCACAGACATGTTGCTTTTGCCCTATCTTCTCTCAATACATGGACTTTATAATTGAATGAAAAAATGTCCGCACATAAAAGCCTGTTTTGTTTTGCTTGTTTGTTTTCCAAATTTTACATCCTCGATTTTGTTGCATGAAAAAAATCCAATTTAACCTAGTCCTCAGAAAAATAGCAATCCACAGTTTGGAATTTTGCTAAATCTACTTACAATTGTCTCTGGACTCACAAAACCCATATAATCGAACAAAATTTTTTACTCACATCTGCAGTCATGCTCAAAATTTTGTCTTCAATGTTTTTTCTCCATGGGTGATAGGTTTTGCTCATAGATGGGCCCTCACCCTCATGAGTGGAGCCTGTCTTTTGTCTAGCACCTAAATTCAGCATATCTCACAGAGCTCAGTTCAGAGAACTAGAAAGTAAAAACGGTCAAAGGTATAGGTATTGGAAATCATAAAATTTGGGGCAAGATGCTATGAGATTACACCCAGAGAGCTCCTTAACTGACCAACAGAGAAAGCACTTTCTCTTTCTGGCTCCCAGACTACAAAATGGACTGCAAGACCTGTTCCAAATCACTAACTCATTTTTTTGAAGCCTTTTGATTAAAAATAACAACCACAGCTAGAGATATTTCCAGAAAGTTCTAAGATAGCATATTCTGAATACAATGTCTTTTAAGACCAGAGGCACACCGGGCAGAGGCTTAGGGCTTCCAAAGACACCTTGCAGCAAGAGAGATAAAAGCAAACACAGAAGGAGAGGAGGTTGTCTACAGCCATATCACCCCGAACGCACCCGGTCTTGTCTGATCTCGGAAGCTAAGCGGCGTCGGGCCTGGTTAGTACTTGGATGGGAGAAGGAAAGGACTTCTGGTTGGCTGGTTGGGGGACCCTTCACAGAGAAAGTGTCATTTAAGACAAACCTTGAAGGACAAAAAGAATTTCAAGAGACAAATGTGAGGAAGACCTCTTTCCTTCTAGCACGTGAACACATATTTGCTGGAAGTTATCTCTGTGTAGGTCAGAGTTCTAATCGATGTAGCAGGTATGAGTCTTAGTCCACACATGTTGATGAGTAAGAAATGAACTTTGTTTTCTATATTTTAATTTCTTCTCCCACTTCTCACTATGCCGAGGGTAGTGGAAACTTAGTTTTAGTCACTGCTGGTTGTCCCCTCTTTCTCCACAGTTTATATCTAAGCTCTATAGCGTAAATAGTACCAAGGTATCAGGGACGGGATGAGCAGGGAATCCAGTCATTGGTCATTACGGACAGACTCTGAATCTGCTGAGATGTCCATCATCCACTTGTGGTCCCTCGCTCCTGTCTGCAAAGCCCATCTGGGAGTATGGTCCTCTCCATCTACACAGCGCTCCTCCAGGATCCATTTCACCCCTCTCCATCATGCAGCAGACAGGTCATCGGGGTGGGATTGACATAAACCACTGATGGATCCTGGTTTGCTCAGGCATAATCCCATCATTCTTGCCCTGATGGTATTTCCTTAGTCACGGTGGTTCTTTTGGGGGTAAGTGTGTCATTGAGGTTGGTCCAAACTGAAGCCCAGGAGTATTTTACACATGGTTGGGAGAAGAGAAGTTCTCTTTCTGAGGAGGCAGATGTGAGGCCTGGAACTGATGCAGCCATTTTGCTGTTAGAAGGGAAGGCAGCCTGAGGACAAAGCAAGTGCCTGGAAGAGAACAGCAGTGGCACCAGGGCCTGACCACATCACTCCCGTCTCTGAGCTTTCATTACTGAGCCAGTACGATCTGTTTCTCGTTTAAATCCATTTGAATTGGATTTTCTATTACTTCCATCCAAAAGCATTCTAACAAATAGAGTCTACTTCAGTGACACTCCTGGGAGCATTGAGCACATTCTGGTTTTTATGGACCTCTTTGGGGCTCAGAGAACTATGAAGTTGTCCACTGCTTATCTGCTAGACATACCACACGTCATTTCTTGGTGCCTCCTCGGCCTCTACCCAGAAGAGGGAGCATAGATGCCCTCTATTCTTATGTCTCACAAACTTATCTGGGGGGATTGTCAACCTATCCCCCAGCCCTAGAACCCAGCTTTGTGGAAAGTCAGGCCCCCTTGACCCACTCAGCAAGAACGCTCTCACTGGTCCCCTCCCATCTCTGCCTCCCCCTGCCCTGAGCCTTCCCCTCCTACATGTGGAGGGAGAGCGGGTACTAATTGCAGGAGGGTAGCCTCACCAGCGTTACTGCGACAACCTCCCACTTGGTCCCTGGGCTCTGCCCTCGGCTTCCCTACAACATATTCTCTCTCTCTCTCTCTCTCTCTCTGAGACAGGATCTCACTATGTTGCCCAGGCTGGTCTGGAACTCCTGGCCTCAAGCGATCCTTTTGTCTTGGCTTCCCAAAGCCCTGGGATTACGGGTGCGAGCCACTGCACCTAGCCTCTTCAATCTATTCTCAATATAGCGGCTGCAGTGGTCCTTTTAAAAACAGAAGTCAAATCACGAGACATTTCTGCTCAAAATTCCACACAGGTTCCCCATTTCATCAGAGTGAATACCGGAGTCCTCACACTGGCCGACCAGCCCCTGCGCCAGCTGGCTCCCGGTCACTGCTCCCACTTTGTCTCCTGCTTCTTTCTTCCTCATTCGCTGTGCTCCCGCCACATTGGCATTTCTGTTCCTCCAACGGCCTAGGCGCACTTCCACCGTGGGCCTGCTTGTTTTCTCTGCCTGCAATTCTCTCCCTTCAGATACCCATTTCACTAATTCCCCACCTCCTTCAAGTCACTGATGAAAGCTCACTTTTTCAATGGGGCTTAACCAGCCTACTCTGTTTAATACCACAACTTGCCCATCCCAACTCCGCACACTCCTGCCCCACTTACGCCTCATTGCTTTTCATCTACGGGCCCATCACCTTCTTTTATATATATGTGTATGTGTGTGTGTGTGTGTGTGTGTGTGTGTATTTATATATGTGTATATAATATATAAGATACATTACATACATATATAATATATAACACATTATATAGGTATATCTGATATATAACATGTTATATATGTATATATAATATATGATGCATATTAATACTATATATAGTATATAACACATACTACATGTATGATTAACATATATACTATGCTTATTGTTTATTGTCTCTATTTTCCAGTAGAATGTTGGCTCCATGCGGCAGGAGTCTCTGTCTGTTTTATCCACTGATACATCACAAGCACCTAGTGCAGAACCTAGACCATAGCAGGTGCTCGGTGTATGAACATATATGAGCGAGTGAAGAAGGGAAAGCATAAATTCTGAAGCTGAGTACTTTGTTGCAGACAAAACAAGTCAGTCGGTGAAATGCACAAACTTCCAAGCTCTCTGAAGTCTCAAGCATCCCAGTTTATAGCCCCAGCTCTCCCTGACCTGAGGGGCAGAGGACCACATCTGTGGCTTAGGATTTTGCCTGTCACTTGGCAGTGATTGGTAGCCTCAGCATCTTACATGGTTAAATATTTACAATAGAAGAAAGAACGCCAACACCTGCTGGACCAGGGCCCCTGAGGAGCACTGTGCAGGTGGTGCAAGATGTTCATAACCAACACGTGGCTTTGCCTGATCAACATTCCTTTTCCACCTGGATGACACTTCACCCCCTCACTTTTCAGTAGCCAGAAAGGCTCCACCCTTCCCTCCTGGCACCCTGACAGGGATGGTTATACCCAGGCAAGGGGTCATGAAACTCCCTTATTGAATAGTTGTAATGTGCTAGACACGATTTCATTTAATTACACAGATATCCGTAACTCAAGTTCCTAGTGCAGAGGCTCCAAAGGCTAGGATAGTCTATGGGAGGTGCTTACAAATTGCTTATGGAAGCAATAACAACCTGAAGTGTTAGGGATAGGGCAGAGTCTCACCACTCCTCTAAGCAGTGATTAAGTCTGGGCTTCCTGCCAAAGTCGCAAGCTTTGTCGGTTGGTGGTTCCATGAAGGTATCAGTCCGGTGTCCTGGTATCTTCCCATCTTTGCCGTCTGACAATCAATCTTTGATCTGCCTCCTTACCTCCTCACTCCACTGCTCTCCAGCCAACCCATCAAGGTTGGAAGCCGTGTTTTTCATCCCTGAAGCTCACAGGTTATTTTCACCCATGGGTAGAGGAAGACAAATCAATTTAACAAGAAGTATTTCAGTGTCTTTCATGCATCTCACAAATTTTCATTGTGTGCCCCCTATCAGCCAGGCTCTTTTATATTAATAGGCACTAAGATTCAGCAAATATGAGAGACAGATCCCTGTTCCCATGGAGCCTGCTTTCTATTATAGTAGAGGGAAAATGATACCTAGACAAAGATTTTTTAAAGATCAAAATATCGGATGGCAGAAAATGCTGTGTGGAAAATTAAGAACCTCTATGAAGAGGTGATCTTAAACTAAGAAGTGAAGGCCGAGACAAAAGTGCACATGCCAAGATGATGAGGAAGAGCACTCAAGGCAAAGAGAACAGCTAGTGCAAAGGTCCTGAGGCTGGAATGAGCTTGGGGTGCGTGAGGCAGAGAAAGAGGCTACTGTGGGCAGAGGAGAGTGGGCAGAAGGGAAAGTGCGCATGGGTGAGGCGGGAGAGGTAGCTGGGATTTGGTCAGAGCTTTTGTGATCTCAGGAAAAGTGTGCGGATTTTACCACCAAGATAACCCCGACCCTGGTGATGTCCCTCCCACGGGTCACCACTCCAGTACCAGAAACCTGTGAAAGCCCAGACAGCTGTGTTTCCTGTTTTAATGCTAGCACTGTTAATACTGCCTGCTTTTGGATAGAAGGTAAAGATGAGAGCTACTGATCATATAATTCAAGTTAGTCATTGTCATGTGGTGCTTAGGACAGACTTCTGTTCCGTGCCCACTACCGCTCCTGCGCCAACCAGTTCTACCAATTCTCCAGCTGAAACCACAACTCTGCCTTCCTCGTCTACAGCTTCCACCGCGGTTCCCACACCAGGTACAACAAATACCACTGTAATCCCAACCTCACAGCCTAAGAGGAAGCCCACCTTTGATGCAGCCAGTTTCACCGGAGGAATTGTCCTTGTCTTGGGGGTGCAAACTGTAATTTTCTTTCTCTATAAATTCAGCAAATCTAAAGAACGAAATTACCACACTCTGTAAACAGATCCTGTAAATTAACAAGGACCGGCGATTAATTCAAGTCACTCTCTGAACCCAAAATACTGTCTTTCAAGATGTCTCACGTGGAAGATGCTGTTTCAGGATCTTTATATTTCCAAAGGATGCATATAGGATATCTGGAAGCATCGTCCTTGAAGAAAAATTGGTTAAGTCATTTTGTTCAACAGAAATATTTAAAATATGCTCCATTGAATCATCGTGGCTGTCTTCTTTTGTTTTAAATGGCGGCTGCTGAGGGAGTTGTTTTTCCCTTGACATGCCAAATGTAACTTTCTGTAAAATGATGGAAAATGTCTTTTGCAGACAACATCATGCCTCTTGGCAGTTTAAATTTAGTCATTTTAAAGCTTTTTAAGCTGCATTAGTTCTGTCCTAACTCAAGGTGTAATTTAGTAAACAGAATTGAGGAGAGTGTGCCAAATGAGTACCAATCAGGTGGATTTGGGGCTATCGATTCAAAATTGGAATAAATTTATAAATTTAGTACTACTAAAATAAATAAATAAAGCAATGAATGCAAAAGAAGTGTGTCTTCAATCCCTAAAGCAACTGAGAGAGAAATCTGCTGTGCATATTCGTAACAACATGCACAACCAACACACATGCTTGTGACTTTAAAATGAGTTGAGATGAAAATGAAATTGCAGCTCATCGTTTCTCAGGTCCTTTCATCGCTGCCATAGAATTCAACATACAGAGTAGATCTTGTTCATAATCAAAATACTATGATAAAAAACAAAGATAGAGGCTGTTATCCTCATTATACAGAAGGGGAAACTGAGATGCAGGTGAAAAAATAAACAGGGGCTCAGGAGTGAAATGCTTGGCCCCAAGGTGACACAGCTAGTCCCTGGTAGTGCCAGACTTCCCAGCGCCTTAGTCAATCCGTGTTCTTTCTACCAAGATGCACGGGTTTGCAATCAGCTACTACACTGTTGGGTATCTGTGGGCCCCAAGGAGAGAAGAAAAACGAAGCTCAAAAGAAAGAGACTAACTGAGACCTTAGCAGAAGCTCAAGACCAGCATCTATAGAGCATGCCGTGGAGAGAGCAGGCAAGATCCTTCCCCTTAAGAAATTTAGAGTGAGAGGGTAGCAGGCACCTACTACGTACCAAGCGTTGTACTAGGTGCTGGAAGTGCAAAGATGACCAGACAGAGTACCTACTTTCAAGGAACTTGACTGTCTATAAGAGATAGAAAATATACACATATTTGAGAAATGTTAAAAAGAAACCATAGACTGGGTCTGTACTACACCAAAATCATCTATCAAGTTAGCAAATTCACCTTTTATTAACATATCCTGTAAATTTACTGAATTCATTTATTCTAACAGATTTTTGGTGGAATCTTTAGGGTTTTCTATATAAGTTCTGGGGATCCAATGTATACATGGTGACTATAGTTAATAATATGTCTTGTTTGCTTGAAATTTGTTGAGAGAGCAGATTTTAAGTGTCGTCACTACTCCAACACACACACACACACACTCACGTACACACACGCGCACACACACACAAATGGTAACTATGGATGGTGATGGATGTGTTAATTTGATCGTGGTAATTGTTACAGATGTATACATATATCAAATCATCACAGCTTGAATAAATACAATTTTTATTTGTCAATTAAATTGTTTTTTTTAATTGGTTGTTTTATTTTTTTAATTTGTCACACTAGTTTTCTGGCATTTTGCAACTGAAGTAAAGCAATTGCTTAATTATTTTTATCTAGGCCAGTATGTTAGTAACTACTGCAGTTATTCATGGATTTACAGAGTTATAATTATTTATGTTGACAACAGGTGCCAGACGCAGCAACCGCACATTAAACATAAAAAGCATTTATTAATGATGATGGTGATAATACAGGAGCCAAGCCAGGTTGGGTTAACCAATGAATTCTTCCTAGAACAGCTGATTTGAAATCAGACTTGCCTTAAGAGACTTGTTTGGGTAGAGAAAAAGGAAATAATTACTAACTACTGTCGACTTCTCAAAAGTGTCTTAATTTTTTTATGATAAGAATAAAACTGTAGGAAAAATTTTGTACTCTACTAGAAAATTATGCATTGTCTTGAGGAGGCCCCTCTAGTTATCTAATTCCATTCCTACAGAAGCTATTTTACCATCTGTAAGTTGTAGATAACTGATAGCAACGCAAAATAGTTCTTGTCTCTAGACATGCAAGTTCTGTCCCATCTTGTAGAAGAGCCACCGACTTCCCTCTCCCCTTCTTGAAAACCAATTTTGTTTCCATTTTCACATTTGTTTCAATATTTCTCACCTATAAATGTATCTGTTCTTCAGATTCTCTTTTAAACCAGTCGTAACATCTTCTTAGTTCCCTCACAGATTAATGAGTAGAATAAAATCTTTAACATGTGTTCATTTTGATGTCAGTATGAGGGTCATGACTTCACCTTATTTTAAAAGTTGTATTTTAACGGGATAAAAGAGAGATGGGCAATATAAAAAAAGTGGGAGAAACTAAAGGGAAGAGGAAGAGACAGAGGACTAAAGGCCGTTTTCTTGTAATGTCTTGAGGAAATAAATTCGTTAGAAGTCAGGTCTTCTGAGGGACTCAACTAGATTGAAATTTTTCTTTTTTCACATCTGTTGTTCTTTGAATTGTGGCCTTAGCGGGTGGTGGGGAAATTAGTGTGAGTTGTGGCATTGGTGCGTGTTGGGGAAAGTCTTCTCCCAACCCAGAAAACCTCACCACAAAGGAAGAGAAAGAAAACGCTTTTATTATTGAATAAGCATCAAACCAGAAAGCGACGTACATGCCAAGCGATCCGCTAAGAGATCACAGAGACAGAAAGTTCAGCCTTTCACGTAGCCACGCAGACACAATCCATCACACACGTGTTCTCAATATAAACAATAATTGCTCCTCAAGGAAGAGGAGTTGACAGCACCATTTATTATGCATAGTTCATTCTAAATTCACCTGGTAAGTGGAGTGACCACCTGTGTTAGTTAATTCACTTTATATAAAGGAAAGAAAACTTCTTCTGTCTTTTTTGACAAGAAGTAGTTTTGCCACTGGGTTCTGGCACATGCTAAAATCAGGCTCCAACCCTCCCACATAAGTTGGGATACAGGGACACTGTCTTCCCTGGATGTTCACATGCTAAAGACATGGCTCCCAGGTCCTTGAGAAAGACATCCTTGGGTCCTAAAGCTGGCAAAAGGTTTTTTTAAAATTTTTAAAGGATTTCATATATTTCGAAGAGAACTTACAAGTTTTCTAAAGTAAATACTCTAAGAAAAGGGACCAGGTCACACCCCTTCCCTTATTTTTAACAGGGAGAATTAAGCCTCTTATTTTAAACTTTAATTTGCCTTCCATGTGCATGTCATCACTCAGGTAACTGTAGTGTCGATTGCCCAGTTGGAGGTGTGAACAATGCCCTCCCCGCAAACTGTAATGCTCCGCCCCACATGCAAGCCCAGTTCCGTCTCCTAAAGCTCCCCTTAGTGTGCAGAAAGCCCCGTGTGAGTATAAGCATCGGAAGAGGGGGAAAGGGAGGCTCGAGCTTGTTTGGCATTCGAGGCTGAAGATGCCCCCATCACCACCAGATGGGGGCACTTCCTGGAAGGGTTTTTCTAATGTCACAGATGTCCTAAGGGACTTTCCACTTGCAGCAGTTTCGACTAAAGGGTTCCTTGAAAGAGGACAAGCACGTGCCCACAGTTTAGTTCAGTCAGGGGTTCTCAAGAGAGCAGCTCTTTTGACAGCTCGTCTGCAAGGATATGAGTCAGCGCCAAGAAACCTGGCTGAGGCCAAATTCCAGCAATGGCCACCACGCAGGCCAAGAACTGTTCCCTTCACCAGTGCAGAGGCCAGCTCCTTGGTTCCATCTCTAGCCATTGTGGTAATTTTATGGCAGGAAGCCAAATCCTGGCCTTACCTGCCACCAAGTCTAGAACTGGACCATGCAGTTTCCTCCAAACAAGGCTCCCTATCCTTGATGTTGAGGTAAGAGATTGGACTCTTGCAGCCTGTCCTTTCAAGAGGTTCTTGAGTCCCTTATATAAATTTTCCACCTCTTCTTAAAGCTATGATGCACATTGAAGAAACTGGAAGCGGGCTGGGGTATACGGTTGTATTCTTTTCCTAGAGCAATGGAGGAAAAAAGTCATAATTCCATAGCCAGGAAAGGCCAATCAAGTGATTTCTTTGGGTGATTTCTACTCTCAGTGATTTGCTGCCTCCACCTGAAAGTCAAGAAGCAGCATAATCTTCAAGTTCTGCCTTACCAGGCATCCAGCTACACATACAATTAATTAACTAAGAACTTGAGAAATAGCATTTGTCTTCTCAATGCCAAAATTCAGCTTTGAAATTAAAGTTTACATCTCCTTCGCAATGAGGGGGAAAGTGAGGTAAGTTTTAGAAGCAGACTCTAAAATCTTGGGATAGGTAATCAGATTGCTAACTAGTCCTACTGACATTGAAGAGCACTAACATCACGCTACCTTTTCACTACCTTTTTTTTTTTTTTTTTTTTTTGAGATAAAAGGACTGCTTAGAATTAAATTAATTTTAAAAAACCCCCCAAATAGAATAGTTTTTGCTATGGTGTTGAGTCCTTTTTTCCATAACATCTGTCCTCTTAATTGGATATCATATTAATAACATTCCTAGGCCAGGAGCAGTGGCTCACGCCTGTAATCCTAGCACTCTGGGAGGCCGAAGCGGGAGGATCGTTTGAGCTCAGGAGTTCGAGACCAGCCTGAGCAAGAGCGAGACCCTGTTTCTACTAAAAATAGAAATAAATTAGCTGGACAACTAAAAATACATATAGAAAAATTTAGCTGGGCATGGTGGCGCATGCCTGTAGTCCCAGCTACTCAGGAGGCTGAGGCAGAAGAATTGCTTGAGCCCAGGAGTTTGAGGTTGCTGTGAGCTAGGCTGACGCCACGGCACTCTAGCCTGGGCAACTGAGTGAGACTCTGTCTCAAAAAAATAAAAAAATAATATTCCTAAGAATTCATACTTTTTTAAAGCGTGTAGAAGAAAAGTTCAAAGCAAAATGGACTAACTACTGTGCCCGTTCAAACAGCTTCAGCTATCACTACAGTATTGCCAGGGCACTATTGCCTTAGCTTATCTTTGCAACTATCAGGTTGAGCAATAGGAGTGGGGATTTCCACCCAATTTCAAGGGAAATGACCCAAAGAGAAAGTTATATTCATTCTGAACAGCTCCACTACCCATGTGAGTAATCTTGGTTCATAAATTTTGTGGGCTCTGCTGATTCACTTCTCTATTTAAGGTATTTATTGCCCAAGAAATAACACTCATGCCATTAGAGTCCATTTCCTCTTTGAATGATGCCAAAATTACAAAGCAGCATAGGAAAAAGCTCAACTCCTATGTGTCGGTTACAACATAAATGTGAGCAAAGGAGAAAAAGTTTGAGCTTTTGCAGGAATTTTCCTTTATTCGGCATTCTCGACCAATGGGATGTTCTAATCGTGGAGAAGAAGAGGACAGTTGACTGACCAGAATAGACTGCCCTGAGTGTCTGAGCCCTGGTGGGATCAGCAGCGGGCAGGGATGTGGGATTCAGATTTGAGGGCAGGATCTGTATGTGTGTCCAGTTACCCATTAGGGAGAAAGTTCCGGCCGTGCTCTTAAGAGATAATTTATAGGCCAAAATGTCAATTTATTCATTTTTTCTGCGTGTGTGTGTACGCGCACACACACACACACAAACTGTTAAATGAACAAAATTGGCCAGGCACAGTGGCTTACATCTGGCACTTTGGGAGGCCAAGATGATAGGATCACTTAAGGCCAGGAGTTCAAAGCCAGCTCATTTCCACAAAAAATTTAAAAATTAGCTAGGCATGGTGGCATGCACCTGTAGTCCCAGCTACTCTGGAAGCTGAGGCAGAAGGATCACTTGAGCCCAGGAGTTTGAGGTTAAAATGAGCTGTTGTTGTGCCACTGCTCCCCAGCCTAGGTGACAGGGTGACACTCTGTCTATAAATAAATAAAAGCAAAATTCCAGCATCCATTAGTTAATGTACTGATCTCCTTGTTTTTGAAAATATATTTATAAACCAAAATATTATCAGAAATTTACTTTTGAATATAGTACCTGTCTATTCTTACCTGCCTCCCCATGAAGCCTGCAAGCTCCTGTTGTCTTTTTCATCTTTGTATCCCAGGGCCTGGTGCAATGCCTGATACATAGTAGACACTTAAATATTTTAATGTGATTGAATAATAAGATTCTGTATGTGATAATGTAAATAAATAATAAGATGAAATTGTAAGGTACTATATAAACAAAAAATTATGATTATGAGTAAGGAATGATGTCATTAAGTTGGGACAGATGAATGTACCCATCTTTACAGTAGGAGCCATGCAAGTATGAAAGCAAACACTAGGAAGCAGATGAAGATGCACATGTATACAAGCAAGTTTAATGTCATAATGCCAGTTAATGTTTTTATAACTTTGTGAGAGATATAAGTACAGAAAATAAGGTTTTAAAAGCATTTTACGTGACCAAAATATAAGAATGAATTGATGTAAAGAGAGAAGAAATGACACCCCAAAACTAATTTCCTTTTATTTTAAGTGTATGGTATTTAAAAAAACTTTGTATTGGTAAAAATATTGCGATAGATCAGGGAAGATTCGGATAAACTAGTCCTGAAGTCCTTTCACAACAATACCTGCTTCTCTCCACTAGGGGGAGCAGTCTCTCCTCCGCCACAGATTGCACTCCCTTCCCCCACCGACACGCCAAAAAAAAAGAAGAGAAAAATCACACCTACTGTAGCTGTTTTTAATTGTCTTTTTTTCTTTCTTTCAATCACATGAATCTCAAAAAACAACTGAGTAGAAAGTTTGGGGAAACTAACCAGAATTTGAGTATACCCTGGTGTGATTTAATGTTGGGGGAGGGAGCAAGGAAAACCATACCAGTACCACATTTTTTAAAAATCACAATTCTCATGTACTAGATCAGCTGAGAGTAATAGGAACCCAGGCAATAGGAGTAAGAAGGAGATGCAACTTCGACAGAACAGAGAAATTGCTAGAAACTGGAAATGAGGCTGGGACCCACACACATTATCCCACCCTGCAGGTATATATTCTAAAGGAGGATGTGACCAGGCAGCTCTGGGACAGAAAGCAGAGCCAAAGGGTATTCTCACTCACTCTGCCTGGCAACAAACATTGACTCTGAATAGATATCACCTTGTTCAAAATTGGGTATGGAGAAAAAAATCATCATGAGACCTATTAAAACCCAAACTATTAAACAAGAGAAAGGAAAAAGTATTTCAGAGGTTCAGAAGCTCTCCATATTAATATATCTGAATGACTTTTTTTTGCAGAAACCAGAAAATATTCTAGGAAATTGTTGAACATGCCAAGTAGAAGTGAGGAAGACATGAACTCTGCAACAGAAAAAGACGAATATAGGCTAAGACGAAAGATAAATAAGATGTGATGAAAGGGGAGAAAGAAAAGGAAGAATTGAAAAGAAATGAAAGACGCGGAATAAGGAGTAAAAAAACAAAATTCATTCTTTAAGATAAAATTAGCAACAGAAGACAAATTCAAATAAATTTCTCAGATGCAGAAGATAAGGACAAAACCCCCAAAAATATGCTCACCAAAAGACAGTGATGTATATTCAAAAATGTTCATCACGATATTATCTATGACAGAAAAGAAAATAGAATCAAGCTAAATATGTAGCTAGAGGACCAGTTAAATAAATTATGCAATCTTCATACACATTAGGTGGATTTCCTTTTGGCTGCAAGCAACAGAATAGCCACCTACTGTCTCACATGAAGAGAGCACTGCAGCAGAATATCTCACAGAAAAAGCTGTCTGGAGGCAGGCAGACCCAGGTTTGGGGCAGCAGTTTAAGGATGTCATTCCAGTCCCAGGTTCTTTCTGCCTTTCTGTTCTCATCCTCAGCACACTGGCTTGTCGCTTTTAGACTTGCCAGCCTGTGGTCACAACATGGCTGGAACAGCATCAAGTATCAAGTTTTCATTTGACTGAACTGAGAGGCAGGAGACAGAGCTGCAGGTAGGGCAGGAAAAGCCTCAGTTTGGGGTACATCTTTGTCAGAGTTCTCTGCAGACTTCCCTGTACAGTGCCTTAATCAGAACTGGCACATATGGCCACTTCTCGCTGCAAGGGTGACTTAGAGAAAAGAATGTCTACTGTTTTCAGCCTCTACAATGAGCATTAACAAGGAAGAAAGAGGCTGTATTTTTGGTGTTCGGGTGGCCAAAAATACAATATGGAGTACTCTATTGCTATTAAAAATTATGTACATCAATCTTTTTTTAATTTAAATAGATTTAGGGAGTACAAGTGGTTTTTGTTACATGGATGAACTGCATAGTGGAGAAGTCTAAGCTTTTAATATACCTGTCACCTGAATAGTGTACATTGTACCCAACAGGTAAATTTGCATCCCGCACTCCCCTCCCATCTTCCCCCTTCTGAGTCTCCAGTGACCATTAAGTCACTCTGAATGACCACGCATACCCATTGCTTAGCTCCCACTTATAAGTGAGAACATAACAGTATTTGGTTTTTTGTTCCAGGGCTGCTTCACTTAGAATAATGGCCTCCAGTTCCAAGTTGCTGCAAAAGACATTATTCCATTCAGAGTAGTTTGGCTAAATAGTATTCCATGGTGTGTAGGGGTGTGTGTGTGTGTGTGTTTGTGTGTGTGTGTGTGTGTGTGTATACACATATATATAACACATTTTCTTTATTCACTCATCAGTGGAACCTTAGGTTGGTTTCATATCTATGAGATTGAGAATTGTGCTGCAATAAACAAATAGGTACAGGTGCCTTTTATTTATTTATTTATTTTTATTTATTTATTGAGACAGAGTCTCACTGTGTTGCCCTGGCTAGAGTGAGTGCCATGGCGTCAGCCTGGCTCACAGCAACCTGAAACTCCTGGGCTCAAGCGATCCTCCTGCCTCAGCCTCCCGAGTAGCTGGGACTACAGGCATGAGCCACCATGCCCAGCTAATTTTTTCTATATATTTTATCTGTCCAATTAATTTCTTTCTTTTTTTAATAGAGACGGGGTCTCGCTCTTGCTCAGGCTGGTTTCAAACTCCTGAGCTCAAACAATCCACCCGCTTCGACCTCCCAGAGAGCTAGGATTACAGGTGTGAGCCACCACGCCCGGCCTTGAAGTGAGTTCTTTAGAATCTTCTATATATAACGTCATGTCATCTGCAAATAGAGATAGTTTTACTTCTTCTTTTCCTTGCTAATTTCCCTGGTTAGTACCCTCAACACAATGTTGAATAGAAATGGTGAAAGCAGACATTCTCTTCTTGGTCTTGATCCTGTAAGGAAAGCATCCGGTCCCCTTTACCATTAAATAGAATGTTAGTTGTGGGTTTTTCTAAGATGTTCTTTGTCAGTTTCTGAAAATTATCTTCTATTCCTAGTTTGTTGAGTGTTTTCATCATGATAGTTATTAGATTTTGTCATATACTTTTTCTGCATATATTGAGATGATCATGTGGTTTTTGTTTTTTTATTATATTGATAAAATGTATTATATTTATTGATTTTTTAATGTTAAACCAACTTTGCATTCCTAGGATGAATATCACTTGGTCACGGTGCAAAATTATTTTTATCTGTTGTGGATATGGTGTGCTAGTGTTTCGTTGAAGAGCTTGCATGCATAATCACAAGAGATATTGGTCTGCAGTTTTCTCTTCTTGAAACTTCTTTTTTTGGTTTTGGTAGCAGGGTAATACTGGCCTCAGAATGATTTGGCAAGTGTTTCTTCCTCTTCTGTTTTTTGGAAGAAGTTATGAAAAATTAGTATTAATTCTTTTAAAATGTTTGATATCTGATTCTTTCTTATCTGAGCTCACATTTTTTGTTGAACTTCTCTAGTGAATTTTTAATTTTAGATATTATACTTTTAAACTTCAGAATTTCTACTCAGTTCTTTCTTATTCCAATTTTGTCTATCTCTTTGTGATGTTCTCTATTTGGTGAGACATGGTTGTTATGCTTTTCTTTAATTCTTGAAGCATAATTTTCAACGTTCTTTGAGCACATTTATGGTGATTGATTTAAATTCTTTGTCTCCTGAATCCAACATCTGGGTCGCCTCGGGGACATTTTTCGCTGTTTGCTCTTTTTCCTTTGTATGGACTATATTTTTCCTGCTTCCTCGGGTGTGTCATAATTTCTTGTTGAAAACCAGACATTTTAAATAACACATTGTAACAACTGTCATTTGTCCCTCCTCCTCCAGGGATTGCAGTTGTTGTTGGTTCCATCGGCTTGTTTGCATTTGTTTTTATTTTTCCTCAGTGGCTTTCTTGGACTATTTCCTGTAGTGTACAGCCACTAAATCGTCTGCTTCCCTCACTTTTTTCCCTCTTTGTTTGTATTTTCAAGCCTAGCTTCCTAGGGTTCAGTCCTGTGTCAATACAATTTGGTGCTCAGCAAGTGATCGATCAGCAGATTCCTTAATTGCCTTGAGCATAGATTTTCTGTTCTCCGCCGAGCTTATCTGTGTGCAAAGGTGCACCTTCAAGTTTCAGGCAGTTTAAAAATCCTTTTAGTTTTCACTCCCTGCTTATGCAGGGCAACAAGGTCAGTTGTGAGTGACAGGGCCTTCTCTTTTTCCAGGTCTTTCTTGGACACCTACCTAGCCCTGCACATGCGCAGTCTCCTAGAACCTCAGAACTCTGCGAGTTCCCTGTGGCTTTCCAGTTCTCCAGTTTTCCTTTTCAAGTTTTGGTGTTAGCACCAACTGAAATCACAGCCTTAGGCAGCTGCAGCGCTAAGGCAGATTGCTATTGTCTTCATTAATGCTCTGGGCATACGGCTTTATTTGTAGATCTGAGTTCGCAGACAAATCAAATAACACCCTAGGAATAGAGATTTTCCAGGGAACTCAGCTGGGTCAAGCTACTGACTGTTCTCTGAGTACAGGTCTTTTAACAGGACTTCTAAAGAGCTATGAAGATGTTGGCTTTTCATGACTGCTGAGCCACAGAGCTGGGGACCGAGAGGGGATGGGAACAGCCCCAAGTCAGAAATGCCACAGACCAATCTTGTTATTACAAGGGTCAGTACTTTTTCCTGAGTAGATGCTTTTCATTTTATTCTGTGCCTGTAGTTAATTTCCAGAGCTCTAAAATGGTTGGGTTTTATTGTCTTATAAGTATTTTTGTTGCTTTGCGGGGAGGGAGGCTTTCGCAAATTCTAGCTCCGCAATTTTCAGCACAGTGCTTTTGAGTTTGATCATGTCGTTTCATCTCTCAGTGGTCTGCCTCTATTTTTGGATAGTAGCCCACTGTAAGAATATACCTGAGCTTGTTTATGCATTCACTGCTTGAATGATATTTGGGCCGTTTCCAATTTTTGGTGATTATGAATAAAGCAACCACAAACTTTTACATATAGATTTTTGTGTGAACATAAATTTTTACTTCCCCTGGATAAATACCTTGAAGATGGATTGTTTGGCGGGTCGTGTGGTAATTATGTGTGTAAGGTTGTAAGAAATTGCCAACCTGTTTTCAAAGTGGCTGAAACATTTGCATTCCAATCAGCAAAAACCGAGGGCTGCAACTGCTCCACGTCCTCACCATCACCATGGTATTAAGTTCTTTTTGAAATTGTAGTCATTTTAATAAATGTACAGTGGCTTCAGACTGGGGTTTTCAGTCTCATTTATCCAATCTTATTTATTTATTTATTTATCTGAGACAGAGTCTCACTCCATTGCCCAGGCTAGAGTGCCGTGGCATCAGCCTAGCTCACAGCAACCTCAAACTCCTGGGTTCAAGCCATCCTTCTGCCTCAGCCTCCTGAGTACCTGGGACTATGGGCTTGCACCACCATACCCGGCTAATTTTTTCTATATATTTTTAGTTGTCCAAGTAATTTCTTTTTATTTTTAGTAGAGACAGAGTCCTGCCCTTGCTCAGGCTGGTCTCGAACTCCTGAGCTCAAACGATCTGCCCGCCTCAGCCTCCCAGAGTGCTAGGATTACAGGCATGAGCCACCGTGCCTAGCCGTTTTACCTAATCTTTAATGATGCTAAGTATCAATATAGCTTCTCTGGAGAAGTGTGTCCATTCAAATCTTTTGCACATTTATAAATAAAAATTTTGAGTTTTGAAAGTTCTTCATATATTCAGGATACAAGTCCTTTATCAGAAATGTGTTTATCAAATATTTTTCACATATGTGGCTTGTTTTTAAAACAGTTCCTAACAGTCTCATTCAAAGAGCATAATTGTTAATTTTGATGCAGTTCAATCTATTGATTTATCCTTTTATGAATTGTGCTTTTGGCGTCGTATATAAGGCATCTTTTAGTAATTGAGTGTCACAAAGATTTTTCTCTTATATTTTCTTCTAGAAGCCTTATAGTTTTAAGTCTTATGTTTAGGTCCATGATCAATTTTGAGATGGTGTTTCTATAAGGCATGAGGTATGAGGCAAAGTTCAGTGTTTGCATTTGGATATCCTATTGTTCCATTGCCACTTACTGAAAAAGAGAATTCTTTCTGCATTAAATCGCCTGTATACATGAGTCGAAACTGGCCATGTGCGGGTGAATTTCTAAATCTCTATTCTCTTCCATTGCTCTAGATATTTATCCTGTTGCTAATATCACACTGTCTTGAGTACCGTAGTGCAAGGTCTCCAGACCAGGAAGCAAAAGTTCTTCAGCTTTGTTCTGCTTTTCCAACATTGTTGTGGTTATTCCAGTTCCTTTGCCTTTCCATGTAAATTTTAGAATAAACATGACAGCTTCTATAAAATATACTTTTAGGATCTGTGGACCCATTGGGGAGATTTGAAGTCTTAATATTTAGTTTTCTGACCAATCAACATCATTTTATTTATTAAATATTTAGGTCTTTTTAATTCCTTTCATCAGTGTTATGCAGTGTTTGCACACAGATCTTGCATGTATTTTGTCAGATTTATATCTAAGTATATTTTTTAGTTCTGTTGCTAAGGACACTGTTTTTAAATTTTCTCAGCTTCCATAAAATTAATATATAGAAATACAATTGACTTGTGCATATTAACCTCATAATCTGCAACCTCAGTAAACTCACTTAGTATGTGAGGAGCTTTCTTGTAGATTCTTTTGGATTTTCTACATAGAAAAATATGTTGTCTGCAAATAAATAGTTTTGTATTTTCATTTAATCTGTGTGATTTCTATAGCTTCTTGCCTTTTGCGCTGGCTAGGACATGTGCACGCTGGTAGGAATGGTGAGAGTGGCTATGGTCACCTCGTTCTTGATTTTAGAGGAAACATCTAAAATCCATCTTTTCATAGTTAGCGGTAAGACACCTAATGTGCCGTTATACCCTCCCAGTGAATTTTTCAGTTTAGTTATTGTATTTTGTCACTTTAGAATTTCTACTTTATTCTTTTTTGAATAGTTTCCCTTTCTCTGTTGAGATTCTGTATTTGTTTCCTCATTATGTACATTTAAAAAAAAAATCCAAGGTCATGTCCATAGCAGCTATTTCGAATTTTTTGTTTACTAATTCTTTCATTTATGCTATATATTGGAGACTATTTTTCCTAATTGTTTTGCTTCCTTTTTTCGCCTATTTTTTGTGAGTCACATTTTTTATTTTTACTTTTTATGATTCCGGGCATTATGATACTATGTTGTTGAGTGTCAGGTTTCATAGTCTCCTTGCTTTAGAACGCGAGTTTGTTTCAGTAGGCGGTTAATTCTCCGTGGCAACAGCGTTCAAGACTTGTTTATAAACTTCGTAGCCTTTACTCCTGGGCGGGTGCAGTTCTACTTGGAAGTGTGGCCCTCAGGTCTCCCCACTCCGGCCAACCGGAACCCAGACGTCTCCCAGCTCCGTGGGAGCTCGAGACTGCACGGCCCGCGGCGCTGCCGCGCTGTGCTTTGCCCCGCTCGTGCGCGGCTCGCTATTCAAAGACCCAAAGGGATCCTGCGGCAGATTCCTGGAGCTCCTTGTCCACACAGATCCCTCTTTCTTGTACTGGCCTTGCAGACGGCAGCTGACCGCGTAGCCCTGGGCGCCAGGCCTGCCTTGCTCAAGTCCTGAGACCTCCGTGTCCGGGCTGCTCTCCGCCTCGCCTCCCTGCACCTCGGCCGGCACGCGTTCTAAGCAGAAGGCTGCTCCACCTCCGGGCTCGTTTCTTTCGGAGACCACAGTCCTGCCTTGCGTGTTGACTGACGCCAGGAAACGATTGTATTAGTGCCCTGTGGCTGCTGTGACCAAATGACTGAAAACGTGGTGGCTTAAAACAACAGCAATTTATTCTCTTACTGCTCGAGGCCAGGAGTCCAAAATGGTCTCACTGGGCCAAAACCACGGTGTCTGCAGGCGGCAGGCAAGAGGGGACAATGCACCCCCTTGCCTCTTCCAGCCACCAGCTCACGGCCCCTTCCTCCGAATCCAAAGACAACAGCCTCTGTCTTACTTCGATGTCACAGTGACTTCTTCTGTACCCTCCCTCTTATAAGGACACCCGTGATTGCATTTAGGGTCCACCGGGGTGATCCAGACCTTCTCCCCAGCTCAGGAGCCTTAGCTTAATCAGATTTGCACCTCAGTAAGGAGTTTTGCCCCTTTTGCCATATACGGGTTCTGGGCATTAGGACATGAATATTTTGGGGGGTTCCACTGACATACTTGGCTGATTTTTCTATTTTTTGTAGAGACAGGGCCTTGTTGTCTCTGCCAGGCTGGTCTTGAACTCCTAGCCTCAAGCAATGCTCCCACCTCGGCCTCCCAAAGTGCTAGGATTACCAGTGTAAGCCACCGTGCCTGGACTAGCCTAGTTGCCTTATAAGGTGTCTTCTGTCTGTGACACTCCAAGTCCAAGGTCTCCTGCACAGCGTCTGGCCTAGTGCCAAATCCCCAGGTCACATTTGTTGGAGGGTTTCTTGTCTGTCTGAGCCTCGATTTTCCCACCTGTGAAATGGAAATAATCCTTGCACTAAAGATAAGGCCTGCTGTCTCTCCTTCCCTGCCTCCCTCCCTGCTCCCCCCTTTTGTGGGGGGTGATGCAAGCGACTGATGGAGTGATACCCAACTTTAAAGTCTGGGCTGTGGGTAGTGCCTGTCTCCTTCCCACGGTCCAGCTCACTGCTCTCCTTAACCATCCTGCTCCATCCCACCTCCCTGACGGCCTGCGGCAGCACCTCCACATGGGGGCCCCAGTTGGCCTGTGCCAGCAGAGAGCACTGTGTCCCTTGAGCCCTGGGCCTTGACACAGCCATGGAGCTGAAGAACTGTAGACCCGGAGAGGTGACAGTACTCAGAGCAGGAAGGGCCTTGCCCAGGGCCCACAGGGAGGCTGTAGCAGGCCTGGGCTTCCTAGAGATCTGGGTGTCGCTGCTCACCAGTCTTGCCAGCGGGAAATAGTCACGCCGTCCCTCGGGAAGAACAGGCTGTGTAGGACGGCAGTCAGGGAGCAGGGAGGATGTCGTCCTAATGGCAACTTGGCGCCCACTGTTTTTCATCTCAGACCAGGCACGAGGGCTCTGGAGCCGGCAAGCTGCCTCTTTTGCATCTGTGGCCAGGGATGCTGGTGGAGGGAGGGCCAGGTTCGGGCTGGAAGGGGGCAGAGTGAGTCATCAGCAGGGAGCCTCGACCTGTGGCAGCGTCAACCCCCACCTCGCCGAGCGTGGTAGGGTCGCTGGCCTGGCACCCCGGGCTCTTGCCTGGCACGACCTGGGCTCGCTGCCCTGGACTTGGAGGGCTGAGCGATAAGGGGCCAGGGACCCTCTTGCACTCGGAGTCCTTGACCCTCCCAGGGCCATCTCCCCCCACTCCCCTGCCGCGGCCTCCTCTCCTTCCCTTCTCTGCTCCTCTGGCCCGTTTCCTGTGGCGTAAATCACCCAGGCAGCGGGGATGGCGCCTCTGCTCCGGGACCCCCAGCCCGCCAGGCCCTCTCCGTGCTTTCCAAACGGAGTGGAGCCGGGGATTTAGGGCTTTGGTCGCACTGCCAGGGAGGTGGACTTTCAAAGAAACAGCAAATAAATTATTGCTCGAGTTGTGGCCCCAGCCTGAATAGATTGCCACTGGCCAGCGCGAACACGTCTGGCGTCTTTGCCAGCCCAAAAGAAAATAACTTTTCCCCCCCACAAGCCAGCTGGAAAATGGAAACCTCCTGCTCGGCGAGGCCTCCCACTCAGCACGAGCTCCTGGGCACACTCTTGTGTTTCCAAACTCGGGCGGCGCAGCTATTTTCGACAGCTCGGTGCCAGGGGCAGTGTGCGGGGCCAAGTCCTTCCAGCCTTAAGTGACCCTGGCTCTCGAGCCTCCCCGTCCAAGGTCTTGCTGTTGGAGGAGACGGCAGTGGGTCTCGGGGTGGCCCCAGGCAGGGAGACATTGTGGTCAGTCGTGAGCATGCCGTCCCCGCGGTGTGGCCTCTGGGACTGGGTTTCAGAATAGCCCTGCCCTTCCCAGGGGGAAGGAAGGAGAAATCCTAGGCCTGGGTGACGGCGCTCCCGGTGCCCTTTGCAGACATGTCCGTGGCGGGTGAGGGGCTCGTGTCGGGGCTTTGATCCCTACAGAGGCGCTGGCCAGCCAGCCTTGAAGGCGTCTCGGGGTGGTACCAGGAGAACCGGGGTCACACAGGTGCCTCAGAGACCCGGCCCGGGACTGGCACCCTCTCTGCCTCCGCACAACCTCATCGTGAGCAGCACAGGGGAGCTCAGCCCTCCCCGCAGCCCTGCCAAGAGCCTCCAGTGAAAACTGGAACGTTCTTTAGATTAAGCCAAATCTGCCTCTCTGGCACTTCACGCAGGACAATTATGGGCGTTTCTTTTCTTTTTAGCTGGAAGGGCTCTTGCATACCATGTGGTTAATCCTTCTCATCACAAAGGAGAAACTGAGGCCCGGAGAGGGGCGACGATGGGCTGTGGTTGTCAGGCCAAGGCCAGGTCGAGCCCACCCCCGCCCTACCTCTGCCCTCCGAGATCATCGGACTCGGCCCAGTCTCGTTCTCAGAGGGACTCGCGTTTCCGGCCAGCTCCCCGCCCCAGCCATCCTCCCTCAGGCACCTCCAGAAAAATCTTGAAGCCCACTGAGCAGCCTCTGGCGGTCAGGCCTTGCCCCGCGGCTGCCTCCCGGCCCCCAGTGCTCTCGCCGGGTCTGGAGCTGCCCCTGATCCCCTCCCTCGACCTCCCTCCAGCCCTGCAGCCCGTCACCCTTGTTACCCCAAACTCAGAACTCGCGTTTATCTTGCCAGGAGCACTTCCTGCTGCCTTGCGTGCCTGGACAACTGGTCCTTTCCTTCTCCCTCCTCTGTCCTGGGGAATCCTAAAGACATTGTCTTGGGACAAGCCCAGAGCTGAGCATAATGGGACCCCCTGCTTTGCTCTGCCGGAGAAGACGCTTGGCTGACCCGGGCTATGTGACCGGACTCCCCCTCATCCCAGCAGAGCAGAGGAAGAGGTCAGAGAGCTTTTGAGTCAGGGGCTCCTCATATTCCGTGGGAATTCAAGATGTGGAATGTGGCCTGGGGACAGTCCCCTCCCTGCCCAGGGCCTGTGGTCAGCTCTCGGCAACCCCACCTACCGCCCCTCACGTGTCATCCTTGCTGCCTTGAGACCCTCGGGTGTCTCAAGTCATTAAGGTTCTGACTCTTTTTATTTTAATTTAATATATTTTTAATATATAGAAGTCCGTGGCCCTTTTATATGCAGTTTTTAGCATTGGAGTAGAATTTACACACTGTAAATGGATCTCGACTACACAGCTCGGTGAGTTTGGACACACAGGCACCTGTGTCACTAACCAAGACACAGGACATTTCCATCGCCTGAGAAAGGTCGCTTCTGTTTCCTGTGCAGCCCTCTTCTCCAGCGGCCATCACTGCTCCGATTCGCATCACCACAGGCTGGCGCGGCCCGTCCTGGGGGCTTCGCAGCGGCGGAACCTGTCGTTGCTTGCGTCCGACTTCCTTCACCCCGCAAGAGGTTTCTCCAAAGGCCTCTCTCCTAGGCTGGCAGGTGCTACTCTCTCCCGTGTCCCCACGTGGCCTTTCCTCTGTGCACCTGCACCCCTGGCGTCCTTCCAAAGGGACGCCTGTAAGGTTGGATTAGGGCCCCGCCCATGCGACATCCTCTGTCCCTGATCATCTCACAGGCCCCGTTTCCAAATACAGTCACGTCTGAGATCTGAGGGGTTGGGCTGCAGCATGTGAATTTTGTAGGGACACGATTCAGTTCAAAAGAGAGATATTTGGAAACTCCCTTAATTTGTTCTTCCTTGTTCATCTTTCACTCAGTGGTTCTTGATGATCTCTGACTTCATCTTTTCTTCTGTGTTTATCAGTTTGCATTCTTCCGAAGGAAGAGCTCTCCCTTCCCCACACGGACTCCTTTATTTATTCGCTTCAGCGTGGATTTTTATTGTGTTCAATGGGTTCTACCCCGTTACCAGCATTGTTTATTTCTGTGCTCCAGTTGCCCTGGAATTGGCCAGTAGGAGCTCCTTTAATCTGGTTCCTGTGCTTTTTTGACATGTGCGCATGATTTTTTCCCATAGGCTTTATTTTTTAGAGCCGTTTAGAATCCCAGCAAAACTGAGTTGGAAGTGCAGAGTGCCCACGCATCGCCCCTCCTCCCCACCGTCCTGCACCCGGACTTTTGAGCTCTTCCTCGCAATATTTCTGCTTCTTTTTGTTCCCTGGCACCTTCGAAATTGTGCATTCTGTCCAGGTTGTGTAGTTGTTTTCTCAAGTCGTTAAGGTTCAGACTCCTTTTATTTTATTTAATACATTTTTAATATATAGTGTGGGCGGAAGTCTTTCAGCAGCATGTTACTTCACATTCCTGAAAGCAGAAATCCTGTATCTTTCTTTTGTTAACTGGACTGGTAATCTTTTCCTTTTAATTGGAGGGTGCAAGCCGTTTGCATTTAATGACATTGTTGATGTGGCTGGGCTCAAGTCTGCTGTCTTGCTATTGCTTTCTATTTTCCCCTTCTCCATGTCTTCTTCCCTGCTTTCTCTTGGCTTTGTGGATTGTTTTTTGTATTTCATTTTATTTCCTTTTACGGGTTTCAGCTGTACTTCTTTGCATTGCTTTCACTTGTTTCTGTGGGATGACAACGTGCACTCTTAACCCGGTCCCATTCGGCCTGAAGAGCAGCCTACCGCTCCGCGAGCAGCCCGGGTTGCAGCGCTGGGGCCGCACCTGTCCCCTCCCTCTCGGTTATTCTCTTAAATTCGACTTCGGCAAGTTACAAGCCCTGCGGTTCATCCATTAAACAATTAATTGCCTCTCAAGGAGTCAGAGAAACACGACTGTCCGTTTTCTCCAGGGTCGCCGCCCCAGGGCTCGGCATTCCTGCCTGCGACCCGAATTCCCGCGAACTGTCACTGTCCTTCAGACGAAGAACTCCCCTCGGCGTTTCCTACAGTGCAAGTCTGTCAGCTAAGAATTCTTTCGTATTGCACTTCCCCAAGAATGTCATTATTTCTCCTTCGTTATTTTTACCAGACTTTACTTTTCGAGAGTGGTTCTGGGTTCACAGCAGAAATGAGTGGAAAGTACAGAGACTTCCCGAAGACCCCCTGCCCCGGCACACACGCAGCCTCCCTCATTACCGACATCCCCCGCCAGAGCAGCATGCGTGCTGCAACCGACGAGCCTGCATAGACGCATCCTTATCACCCAGAGTCGACAGTTTATGTTGGGGTTCACTTCTGGTTTTTTACATTCCGTGGGTTCAGATAAATGTATAATGAATGTATCCACCATTATACGAACAGTACCACGTAGCGTATTTTCACAGCCATAGAAATGCTCTGTGCTCTGCCCACTCATCCCTCCTTCTGTCCTAACCCCTGGCAACCACTGATTTTTTTACTGTCTCCATAGTTTTCCATTTCCAGAATGTCACAGAGTTGGAATCCCACAGGATGTAGCCTTTTCCGATCGGCTTCTTTCACTTAGTGCTATGCATTTAAGGTTCTTGCATGGCTTTTCATAGATTGACAGTTCATTTCTTTTTAGCAGTGAATAATATTCCATTGTGGATGCATCACAGTTTATTTTTCCACTAACCTAGTGAAAGACATCTTAGCTGCTTCCAAGTTTTGGCAATTATTAATAAAGTTTCTAAGAATATGAGTATGCAGGCTTTGTGTAGACATAACTTTTCAACTCCTTTGGGAAAAGACCAAGGAACACGACTGCTGGATCGTATGGTAAGAGTATGTGTAGTTTTGTAAAAAACTGCTAACTGTCTGCCATAGTGTCTGCACCGTTTTGCATTCCCACAGCGATGACTGAGAGCCCCTCTCGCTCCACATCCTGTGGTGTCCGTGTTCTGGACTGCTACTATTTTGACAGATGCGCAGTGGTACCCACTGCGGTTTTCATTTGATTCTCCCTGGCAATATATGATGCGGAGCATCACCTTTTCTTGTGCTTATTGACCACACGTATTTCTTCTTTGGTGAGGTGTGTATTAAGGAACGTGGCCCACTTTTTAACCAAGTTATTTATTTTCTTATTGTTGAGTTTAGAGAGTTCTTTGTATGTTTTGAATGACAATCCTTTATCAGATATGTCCTTCGCCAATATTCTCTCCCAGTCTGTGGCTTGTCTTTTCATTCTCTTGATAGTACATTTTTCAGAGCAGAAGTTTTTTATTTTAATGAAGTCTAACTTATCAATTTTTTTTCTTTCATGGATCATACTTTTGGTGTCATATCTAAAAACTCATCTCCAAACCCAAGGTCATCTAGATTTTCTCCTATGTTACCTTCTAGGAGTTTTATAGTTTTGCATTTTACACTTAAGTCTGTGACAATTTTGAGTTAGTTTTTGTGAAAGGTGTAGATCTTTGTCTAGATTCATGATTCATTTTTTTTGTTGCACGTGGATGCCCAGTTCTTTCAGCACCGTTGTCGAAAGGGCTATCTATTCTTCATTGCATTGCCCTTGCTCCTTTGCCAAAGGTCACCTGACAATATTTGTTGGGTCTATTTCTGGGCTCTCTGTTCTGTTCCACTGATCTCCTTGTCTAGTCTTTTGCCAATACCACAACGTCCTGATTGCTATAGCTTTATAGTAAGTCTTGAAGTCAGATAGTGTCCACTCTCCAGCTTTGTTCTTTTCCTCCAATACTGTGTTGGCTATCTTGGTCTGTTGCCTTTCCTTACATACTTTAGACTCAATTTGTTGATATATCCACAAAGGAATTTGCTGGGATTTTGGTTGGGATAGCATTGAAACTATAGATCAACTTGGGAAGAACTGACAATTTAATATTGATTCTTTGTATCCATGTACATGGAATATCTCTCTATTATTTAGTTATTCTTTGATTTCTCTCATCAGAGCTTTGTAGTTTTTCTCAAATAGATTCTTGTACATATTTTGTGAGATATATACCTAAGTATTTTATTTTCAGGATGTTAATGTAAATGGTATTGTGTTTTTAATTTCAGATTCCACTTGTTCATTGCTAGTATATAGGAAAGTAATTTATTTTGTGTATTGACATTCTATTCTGCAACTTGCTATAATCACTTATTAGATTTGATTTTTGTTTTTTTGGGGTGTGGTTGGTCTCTTCTTTTGGGTTTTCTACAGGGATGATCATGTAATTGGCAAACAAAGATAGTTTCATTTCTTCCTTCCCAAGTTGTATATGTTTTATTTCTTTTTCTCGTCTTATTGCATTAGCTAGAAATTCCAGCATGATGTTGAAAAGCAGTGGTGAGAGGGATATCCTTGCCTCATTCCTGATCTTGGTGGGAAAGTTTTAAGTTTTTTACCACTAAGTATGATATTGGCTATAGAGGTTTTATAGATATTCTTTATTAAGAAATTCACCTTTATTTTATATATATATATATATATATATATCTGTTCAAAGTTTTTGAAATATTTTTTTCCTGGGTTTCAATTTGGTTAATCTTTATTGACCTATTTTTAAGTTAACTGATCCTTTCTCCTGGAGTCTCTTGTCTGCCATCCTATACATTTTTCTTTGTAGATAGTAAATTTTCCAGTTCCAGGATTTTCATTTGAGTCTTTTTTTAAAGTTTTCATTCCTCTCCTGATATGTCTTATCACAGTGGGAATATATACACAATATATCCATCTTTTCCTATAAAATTTTAAAAATATACCTATAATATTTAAACTTCTGGTCAAGTAATTCTAATATCTGGGGCATCCAGTAGTTTGCTTCTTTTGGCTAAATTTTTTCCTTGTAATTATGGGTCACATTTTCCTGCTTCTTTGCATACGTAGCAATGGATATTATGGGGGATAAATTGTAGAGGCTCTGGATTCTATTATTTTCTTCTGAAGAGGGTTTTCTTTTTTCTAACGGGCAACTAAATTTGTTCCAATCACCTTTGTCTTGCAGAGATTTGGTTTTAGGTTTCAAAAGGGCAAGTTTATCCCAATTTCTCCCTTAGTCCTACAGTACAGTCCTTAGTCCTGGAACATGGTCCTTATGTTAAAGGCATATCTCTTCTTTGGCTCCAGCTGAAGGGTTAACTTTGCAGAAATTAAATTTCGAATTCTAACTTTGTAGAAATTGAACTTCAAATTCTGTCTCTTCTGGACTGGGGAGCTGATTAAATCTCTGCTTTGATCTTTCAGGCTTCTAGGTGTTGCTTTTCACTGAGATCTTTGGAATCTTACTTGTGCATAAGCAGTGTAGGAGTTAACTGAGATTTTGAACAGGAATTTATATGCAGATTTTGGGACATTTCCTTCCACACATGTGGCTCTTTC
>CAUYSK010103812.1:0-12488 GCA_963575035.1 Avahi laniger | reverse complement strand
TAATTTCTTTCTATTTTTGGTAGAGGTGGGGTCTCACTCTTGCTCAGGCTGGTCTCGAACTCCTGAGCTCAGAATGATCCGCCCACCTCGGCCTCCCAGAGAGCTAGGATTACAGGCGTGAGCCACCGCGCCCGGCCTGTTTCACCTGTTTTATTTATTTATATCCAATCAATTTTCAAAAAAGCAGGAGAGTAACTTTAGTTTATTCACATGTAAAATCTCTCAGGATTCCATTTGGAACTCATTTACATTAACTTTATATATAACTCTAACAAATTGTCTAAGCTGTCGGATATAAAAAGCAGCAAATAATTAAATGTGAGAGAAGCTACTACAGATAGGTAAACTGATAACAGCAGGAAATGACGGATGCCAACAAGAGGGGAGACAGAAAAACTGCTGTAATAGTCCCAAGAACTTAAAAGCAACAGTCTAGGCCCATTTAGTGTGGGCTTAATAACCCTTGGGGTCTTAAATCTATTCTATACTGGGCCATTAATTGATATTTTTATTGATGACCCTGAGTTTCTAAGAGAAGGTAAAATTATGCTCACTCTAAGGAAGTTGGAATGTATTTCTTTAGAAATATTTTTGTCTCAAATCACTAAAATTTTTAAGGTTTACATTTAAATGATTAAATTTCCATGTGCTTAGAGACTTATTCATTTAGAATAACTCAGCACAAGGTTCAGACAAGCCTGGGCTGCAAGTTTTCAGCTTGAACACACGTGTGTTTGGGGTTTAAATCAGTCTACTCTTGGTACAAGTTATACTTCCCATTATGAAAAGCCTAATTTGGGGCTCCACACAGACCTCTGCAAATAGCATTAATATGATTCATACAGCAATGAATCAGAACCACAAGAACCAATGTTTCACCTGGAATCCATGTGGGCTTGCAAACAAATAACCAAATGGATTTGGTGTCTTCCCTGCCCCCAAATTAAAAAGAGAATTTAGAAATATGATTCAAGGTGTTTATCTAAATTCCATTGTTCAGAACCATGATATTTTTGGTTTGTTTGATTATGTTCCAGATCCCCTGGAATTGGCTGGCCAGGCCACCCAGGCCACTGATCTTTGGCTGCTATGAGTCCAGTCCATCTTGTTACTTGGAGGAAATCCTGGTGGAAAGCTGGGCTTTACCGCTCATGAGAAGCCAGAGGGGCCCAAGCATTTCTCCTAGTCTTGACAGAATGTGGACACGTGACCCAGGATTGGCCTTGGCCTTTGAGTCTTCAGGGAGTAGTAATCATCAGTGAGGTCTATACTCTTTTAATAAGACAGGTAGAGAGTGTTAAGGTATGGGGAAACCACTGCTCTTAGGGAAAAAAAAAGCAAGGTAACTTGTAGGATAGTCTGTGATGTGTGTGTGGCATATTTGTGTGATGTGGTGTGTGTGTGTGTGTGTGTGTGTTTGTGCTTGATAGAAGGATTCTAGCATTGTACCTTGGGGTATGGGTGATGATGAGCCAAGGAAAATGGAGACAGCAGGACCAGAGACAGACTCTAGATCTGCCCTAACATTCATATACTAGGGTAAGACAAGGGATGAGTCCAGTGATGCAAAAGGCAAATATATTTAACAATGATAATATTAATAAATATGTTATATTTTTTGAAGGCTTAGTATGTGCTGAGTTCTGTGATAAGGAATTAGCATAAATTATCTAGTTTAATACTCATTGTTAACATAGGTGGTGTAGCCTGTTCATATACCCATTTTACAACATCAGTCATGATTGCTATATTGCCAAATCCAGGGGTCATTTTTAAGTTCTCATTTTGATGCTTAGTGGTATAAAATCTATTAACTTCTCTCTTCTTTGGAAGTTTGCTTACTTTGTTTTCTAAGGCACCACATTCTTTTTGTTCCTGCTCTCTGGTCACTGCTCTATTTCCCTTGTGGTCTACTCCATTTTTGCTCTCATCTCTTATGCAAGGGTCTTCCATGGGCTTCCAGCCTATGCCTTCACATTCTGTAAATTATCCCATAATTTATAGTACTACCTATATATTGACACTACTTAAGAATAATAACTGACATTTATTGAGTGGTTTCTATGTTCCAGGTTCTTTTTTTAAGTAGTTTACATACAATAATTCATTTAATGCTCAACACCATGAGATAGGTCCTATTATCATCCTGGTTCTGTAGATGGAGAAACTGAGGTACTGAGGCTGCTCAAGGCCACAGTGGTAGTAAGTGGTGGAAGCAGAATCCTAACCCAAGTGGTTCAGCTCAAGAGCTTGAGTACGGGGCTGGAGGTTGGGCATCCTCTTTAAGAAAAAGAATGCAAAATTACAAATGAAAATGAAGTAGACAAGTGAATATTAAGAATGAGAAAAGAAATAATAACAAATTATAAATTTGAAAGAGCTGACAGAGGCTTCCACTCCTGACCAAGATGGAGGAACAAAGACCACACTTACTTCTAACCTGAAACGACCAACACCACCAACAAAAAAATGTACAAAATATATGAAACAATGAATTTTCAAGACAGTGGATATCAAGTAACAAAGGAGTGTTATCCCTAAGAAATGGGAAACAAATAAAGTAAATTTCATCTGTCTTAGTCTATTTGTGTTGTTAAAAAGGAATACCTGAGGCTGGGTAATTTATAAAGAAAAGAGGTTTATTTGGCTCATGATTCAGCAGCTATGTAAGGAGAATGGCACCAGCATCTGCATCTGGTGAGAGTGAAGGAAATGAGAAATATTTTACCCTAAAATATGTTTCTTTGACATATTTTGAGATAGCTACCACAGAAGTAATGCCTTGTCTTTTGTGGGGGGAAATTTACATCTGTAGAGAATCTCATTTAATGCAGCCAGTTCTTTCCTTATCCAATCTAGGAAAGATTATATGACAGTCTAACATCTTTAAATGTCTGACAAGAAACATTTACCATCTATTCTCTTTGAGAGCTGCTACCTGTAAGGTTTCATTTACAAAAAAAGACCACCTTGGCTAGCTAGCCAAGCCTCTTCCTTTCTCCCTCCCAAAACCTGTTTTACTGCTTCCAAGCCCCGATTCTTTAAAAACCTCTGTACCTCATTGAAGAGTTGAATCTTCATTCTAATGGTTCCCATGTATACATGTTAAATAAATTTGTATCCTTTTCCTCCTATTAGTCAATCTGCCTCATGTCAGTGATTTTTTTTAGTGAACTTTGAGGAGCAAGAGCCTTGCTCCCTACAAGGGTCACAGGTTGCTTTCACTCGTGGTGGAAGGTGAAGGGGAGCTGGTGTGTACAGCGCTCACATGATAAGAGATGAAGCAAGAGAGAGTAGCGAAGGTTCTTTTTAACAACCAGCTCTTGTGGGAACTAACAGAGCAAGAACTCATTACCATGAGGATGGCACCAAGTCATTCATGAGGCATTTGCCGCCATGACCCAAACGCCTTCCATTAGGCCCCATTTCCAACATAGGGAATAAAATTCAACATTAAGTTTGCAGGGGTCAAATATCCAAACCATGGCATTATAATTGCCCTAACTTACTCATTGAACATTTCCAGGCTGTAGTGCAAAGAAGGGAAATCCAAGTGAAATCTGGCAGACTCTCTGAATTGAGCAGGGTGAGTTGAGAGTCAATCAAGACCAAGGCAGCTAAAGTGCTACACAGACAATTCCAGAGACCCTCAGAGGGCTCCTCGTAAGTATTTGGCAGAGTACTCGTCAGTGCATGTATATGAGGAAACTACATAAGGCTGGAGAAAGAATCACCCAAAAGGATCAGAAGACAACACCTAGTGTTTGCATAAGGCCAAGAACAGTACCTCTTTCTACCCGCCAGATGTGAAATCCTCAGAATTCTCAAAGAATTATGTAGGATATTCATGAGAGTACAGTCTCAGTGGTGGGAAATAATTAGCTCTAGACCAAAGACTGGTCTGGCCCCATCTAAAAAAATCTTAAAAACAAGATGAAAAAGGATCAAATGTCTCCTAACTGCATCCCAGAACAAAGCCAAGAATACTTAGAGCAATACGAAAATACCCAGCAGAAAACAAGAAAAATTCAAAATGACTGGCATCCAATAAAAGATTATAAGGTATACAAAAAAGCAGGCAAATATGACCCATAGTAAAGAGAAAATCAATTAAAATTGACCCAGAACTCATACAGATGTTAGAATTGGTAGGCAAAGACATAAAACAGTTATTATAACTGTATTACATATGTTCACAACAGTAAAAAGATAAAAAAAGGTGTAAATTGAATCTCTACAGACAAAAACTCATTTCTTTTTTATATCTGAAATAAAAAATACATTAGAGAGAATTAGTGGTAGATTAGATATTGCAGAAGAAAAGATGCATGGAGACTATACCACTGCACCTACCTGGAAAGACACCACATCCTTCCCAACTGGCACACTAAGACTCAACTGCAGGTGATAGTCTTTCTCTGCAAAAGCCACTCTGGAAACTTTGGAGGAGGCAGTTTTTCCTCCAGATGCGCAGACATCAATGCAGGCACAGAAGAAATATGAAAAAGCAAGGAAATATGACACCACCAAAGGAATATCATCACTCTCTAGCAATAGACCCCAGTGAAAAAGATATCAACAGATCGACAGAAAAAGGAATTCAGAATAATGATCTTAAGGAAACTCAACGAGATATGAGAAAATACAGATACACGATTCAATGAAATTAAAAAAAAATTCACAATATGAGCAAGAATTTTAACCAGGAGTTATATATCAGAGAAAAACAAACAAACAGAAATCCAGCAGGTAAACAATAAATGAAATAAAAATACAATAGAAAGCTTCAAAAGCAGACTTACTCAAGCAGAAGAAAGAATCTCTGACTTGAAATTAGATCATCTGAAATTACTCAGTTAAGAGAAAAAAAAGAAATAAGAATGAAAAAGAGTTAAGAAAGCCTATGAGATTTATGGGACACCATTAAGTGAACCACTTTTCATATTATGGGAATTTCAGAAGGAGAAGAGATGGAAAAAAGCATAGAAAACCTATTTAATGAAATAATAGCTGAAAGCTTTCCAAGTCTTGGGAGATATGGACTTCCATATCCAGGAAGCTCAAAAATCTCCAAATAGATTCAACCAAAAACGGTCCTCCCCAAGTCACATTATTGCTGAATTATCACAAGTCAAAGACAGGGAATTCTAAAAACAGCAAGAAAAAAGTGTCAGTTCACTGTAAGGGAATCCCCATCAAACTAACAGCAGATTTTTGGGAGGAAACCTTACAAACCAGGAGATAATAAGACGATATATTCAAAGTGCTGAAAGTTAAAACTGGCAGCCAAGTATACTATACCCAGAAAATCTATCCTTCAGACATGAAGGAAAAATAAAATCCTTCCCAGGAAAACAAAAGCTGAGGGAATTCATCACCCATAGACTGGCCTTACAAGAAATGCTCAAGAAAGTCCTGCATCTGGCAGTAAAAAGATAATCACCATTATGAAAACACACAAAAGTATAAAATTCACTGGTAGAACAGACACACAAAGGAGAAAGAGAAACGAATCAAACCTTATTACTACAGAAAACCACCAAACTCCAATGATAAACAATAACACAGGAAGAAAAGAACAAAGGATATATAAAACAACCAGAAAACAATTAACAAAATGACAGCAGTAAATCCTCACCTGTCAATAACAGCCTTAAATGTAAACAGATTAAATTACTCACTAAAATATATAGACCAGCTGAATGGCTAAAAACATGCTCCTGAATGACCAATGGATCAATAAAGAAATTAAGAAGAAAATTTAAAATTTTCTTGAAACAAATGAATAAATGGATGAAGAAAACGTGGCACATATACACAATGAAATATTATTCATCCATAAAAAAGAATGAAATCCTGTCATTTGCAGCAACATGAATGGAACTGGAAGTCATTATGTTAGGTGAAACAAGCCAGACACAGAAAGAGAAATATTGCATGTTCTCACTCATATGTGGAATCTCACGGAGGTAGAGAGTAAAATGATGGTTACCGGAAGCTGGGGAGAGTGTAGAGAGAATGAAGAGAGGTTGTTTAATGGGTACAACGATACAGTTAAATAGAAGAAATAAAGTGTTTGATAGATCAGTAGAGTGACTATTGTTAATAATTTATTGTATGTTTCAAAACAGCTAGAACAGAACATTTGAAATGTTCCCAACACAAAGAAATGATAAATGTTTGAGGTGATGTGCCTCCTAATTATCCTGACTTGATCATTACACATCATATGCGTGTATCAAAAGATCACCTGTACCCCACAAATATGTACAATTATTATATATCAGTAAAAAGGAGTGTCATTTCCTAAAGATGAAGGAGTCAGTTCTTTGACAGAACATAAAAATCTTAAATGTTTGTGCACCTAATAACAAAGCTTTAAAATATGAAAAATAATATAACTGCAAAGAGCAATGGGCAAATCTCCAATTATAGCAGAAGATTTTAAAACCCCTAACTGAATAATAAGTAGGATAAGTACAAAAAATAAGAAAATCAATAAGTACATAGGGACTTGGTCAACACTATCAACCAACTTGACCTAATTGACAGAGAGCATTCCACCAATTAACAGCAGAATACACGCTTTTTATAGTCCATTTGCCAAGATAAACTATATTCCACAACATAAAACAAGTTCCAGTAAATTTAAAAGTATTTGAGTCACACAAAACATTTTCTCTGACCATAAATAATGGAATTAAATAAATCAACAAAAGAAAGATTTCTGGAAAATCTCCAAATCTTTGGAAACTAAAGAACATACCGCTAAATGGGTCAAAGAAGAAATCAAAAGGAAAATTAGGAAGAATTTTATGCCTTTATCAGTTTTGGGACTCTCAAAAAAAAAAGAAAGAAAGAAAGAAAGACTTCTAGGCCAAATGGAAGCGAAGCCACACCCTTTCAAAGAGCGGGCAAGGAAGATTACAAGCGGTTATGAAGATTTGAGGTGACGACTGTATTCATTATTTTGTTGATGATGTAATTAACTCTCTTGAGGGTGAGGATTTCATGGGTTTATAGAAATGTCAAAACTTATCAAATTGTGCACTGAAAATGTGTGCAGTTTATTGCATGTCACTTATACCTCAATGAAGTCAATAAGTCATTTTTAAAAGCTGACAGATACTACAAAAAAATCATTCAGAAAAATAAGGTAATATTCTTATTAATTAGCCTCTGAAATATCTCTAAAGTACTTTTTTCCTAAACATTTTTATCGAATACTCTTTAGTTGCCTTTCCCTATGACAAAAGTTTTGTAACATTATTTTCCATAGAGAGAATAGAAAGAATTCAGCATTTCTTTTACCATTGTTGATCAAATTTGGGTTTTTTATTGTTTGTATTTCAGGGAAGTTTCAAACTGTTTTGCTCCATTGGTGACAATTATGCATTTTGCTTTCATATCATCAGATGTCATCAGGATAACATGAGTCAGATATACTGAAATACGATTTGCTGGGATGCAAAATCATATGTTTTTATCTACAGATTCACTTGCTATTTTTAATGCTGCTCTAGTATTGTGCCCTGCCAACACAGAAATGTTAGTAAATTTCATTTTGTGCTATTCCAATTGTATATGCTGCATTTTTAAGTCTAATTTCTGAGGGATGATAGGCACCAGGCACTCTTCTAAGTGCTTGAGGAATAGCAGTGAATGAGATCGGCAAAAACTCCTTGTCCTCTGAATGAAGAATTGGCTCTCAGGAAGTTTACATTTTAATGGTAGGAGACAGACAATACACTAATAAAAATCAAAATATATAATATGTTATATTGTTGGGTGCAATGGTGAAAAATAAAGTAGAATAAGGATGGTAGTTCAGTTTTATGCAGTGTGGTTTGAGGAAGCTCACTGAGTAGGAGAAAAGATCTGAAGAATCTAAGGAGCTGAGCCACGGGATTGTCTCAGGAGAATGTTTCATATAGACCATGGCACGTGCACAGGCCTGGGGCTGGCGTGTGGGTGGAGTGCTCAGGAAGAGCAGCTTCGGTGGCACGAGAAACACAAGAGCAGCAGGAGGTAATCAGAGAGGCAAAGTGGCCGGATTGTAAAGGAGTATAGATTTTACTCAGGGAGAGATGGGAATCCGTGGAAGATTTTGAGCAGAGTGGTGGCGTGACCTGATTTGTGTTTTAACATGATCACTGTAGCGGGTTGAAGAGTGGCCCCTGAGAGATATGCCCAAGTCTTAACCCCCGGTATCTGTCAATGTGACCTTATGTGGAAATAGGGTCTTTGCCGATATAATTAAGGATCTCAAGGTGAGATCATACTGGATTTAGGGTGTACCCTAAATCCAAAGATTTGTGTTTTTTATAAGAAGAGGAGTAGACACAGAAATATCCAGCAACACAGAGAAGAATGCAAGGTGAAGATGGAGGCCAACGTTGGAGTGATATGTCCATAAAACCAAGAGATTCCAACCACCAGAAGCCAGGCGAGAGGCATGGAACATTTTGAGGTTTTTCTCTCAAGAGCCTCCAGAAGGAACCAACCCTGCCAGCACCTTGATTTCAGACTTCCGGCCTCCAGAACTGTTAGAGAATACATTTCTGTTGTTTTAATCCACCAAGTTTGTGGTAATTTGTTATGGCAGCCCTCCTTAACTAATACAGTCGTGCTGGCTTCCGTGTGAAGCAAAGGAACCCTCTGAGTCTGTTATTGGGTAATCCAGGTGAGACCTAGAGCTCAGACCAGGATGGTGCAGTGGAGCGGGGAGAAGCAGTAAAATCCTGGAAATATTTTAAAGGCAGGACTGAGAGGACTTGCTAGCATGTTGGAGGTGGGGCTTGAGAAAAAGAAGTACTGCAGAAAGGTGTGCGGGAGGTGAGCTGCGCTGGTTCTTAAGTTCATGTTTCCCAGCCAATGTCTGTCTGCAAAGCACCCTCAGCTTTGCCAGCTAGCTCTATGTTCGGCTCTGCTGAAAGGAGATGCTGGCGGAAGATACGAAGCTGGAGGGGAAAAAGGAACATGTGACATGTATTGATTTCCTGTTCCTGTCAGTCAGCGACACCACGACAGTAGCTGGTTCCAATTTCCAGCTCCTCCCTACACTCCCAGAACCAGCCTCGTGGGGCCGCCTCAGAGGTCCTAGCACCCACTGGCTATGGCTCCCCCCTCAGAGGCCTGGCCTAGCTCCGTGGGCCCCTCCTCAAGACTGCAGGTTCTGATGACCCCAACCCTTCTCCCTGCTCCCCCAGCCCTCGCGGCGCAGGCTGCTTCCTGCAGTTACAACCTCTGTGCTGTCGAATCTCTAATACCTGGTTAACAATTATTTATATTAAACTCTCTCTGTTAGAAAGAAACTAACTAATAGGGTTTCTAGTTCCCAAACAGACTTTGAGTAATGCAGAAAGCGCAGGTAATTCCAAGAGAAACCTGAGCAACAGGAAGCACAGAGTTGCCATTGATTGAGATGGATGAGGCTGTGGGAAGAGCAGGTTTGGGGGCTGAGTTTGGACAAGTTATGTTTCGATAGGCCTATCAGACGTCATGCGATGTGCAAGAGAGATGTCAAATAGGCTGTTGGGTGTGCGAATTTTGAGTTCATGGGAGAAGTCTGGGCTGGACACAGCAGTGTGGAGGCCCCGGCATGGACAGGCATTCGGTGCCACAGGACTGCAAGGATGCCTGGAGACATTCTGGGTCTTATATTGCTTTTTAGTCCCAGTGTCTTAGCACAGATCACATGTGTTGAGGAAAGGACACACGGATAAGAGAATCAGTGAATGATGTTAATTGAGTCATACTTACCACTGTAAACTGTTTTGAAAATAAAAAGGAAGTTTCCTAGGGATGGATGGACTCCCCGGAACTGACTTGCATGTCAAACCAGATGCAGAAACCAGCGTGACCAGTTTTCAAAGAGGGCATTTTCCCTAACAGAGAGTGTCCCTTTGGAATTTTTGGGGACCCAAGGTAGTTTTTCTCAAACCAAAACTAATATTTGGATATAGCGTCTCAGTTCCTAGCATATGAACATGAACCTCGCCCTTCTCGGCTTTCTTAGGAATACAACTTGACCTTTTCTGTTTAGTGTTTCTTTTATTCACCCAGACCTCACACTTGTCATCCGCCTCAAGTTCTGGTGCATTATTAATTATTCATCTCTTCTAGTCCTTTTCTTGGGAGCAGGACTTCGCCAGGTTTAGTCTCATCTTCGGTCGGGTTGAACAATGGCAGGTAAGGCCCTTCCTCCCCTGGCCAGGAGCTGAGTGAGTGAAAATTAATGCCTGGACTCCTGCATCTTCCGCGGCCCCAGCAGGCTGGCAGCGGGGCCTCAGGTGTCAGGTGGCTGTCACGATTCTGCCTTTTGCTTGTCATTGCAGCAGCATCAGATGTGAGCAGCGAAGCTGCCGAAGGCAACAAAACAAGGTAAGAGGGAGAATTCCCAAAGCCACTCCTTCCACCTTGCAGAACATCTGAGGTGCAGAAGTCAGGCTGGTCTCTCTCTCATGCATAATTTGTTATCATCCTGGGGAATTTTCCTTTTTTAAACATAACATAGCTACACCTGCTAGTCGTGTGGCAGCCAGCACAAGAAGAGTTAAAATTGGTGAGGTTTCAGTAAATTGGACTTAAAATACTATTGAAAACAACTTGCTGTGTACCACCCCCAACATATTTTTTTGTGTAACGTATTCATGTCAGAAAAATAATGTGAAGCAACAGCCGTGGATTTTAGGGCAATGATGTGTGGCAGTAACATTCGATTTTCGCCTCCGAACCAGGCCCTTTGTTGAAAGAGTGTATGTTGTGCCCTCTTGTGTCTCTCCTGCTTTCTCTGTGGGAACCCATGCAGTTCCGGGCGGTTCCCAGAGTAGCCCTGTCCAAAGGGAACCACAGATACATCCTGCGTAGCGGGACACTTTGGCAGCAGACAGGCCACTGGATGCTTGGACCCTTGGGCTCTTTCTTGCTCTTTCTCAGGGCTTCCAGGCAATAATCTACCTGTTTTCTTCCCCATAGTCCAAAAATTTTAGCATGCAATCAGTCCCGTGATGCCTTTTGAGGAAAAGCTTCAGAGTTCCAAGCACTGGGATCTTACTCCCTTTTCTGCCCCTGGTAGGCCAGGCTCGCCTCCCCCTTCCCCAGCGCCAGGGCAGAGGGACAGCTGACAGAAGGCCAGTCGGTGTCCGCGGAGATGATAAGATCACAGGGTTTAGGATGGTGGAGAGAGAGCACCGACGCGTGTAGCCTTCCTTACCCTCATTACAATCCCTGCACGAAAATTGATTTATGCCAGTGTGTTGGCCGAGAAGCCAGCTGGGGAGTGCTGTCACTGGCAGTCTGTCTTCAGACAGGAGGAGAGTAAGGGAGATCGGAGAAGAGGTAATCAGGAAGCATTTAAAGAAAATTCCTTGCCCTGCCAGGGTCATGTTTTAAGGCTTACACAGTCCACTGATGGACACTGTTTGCCTTTTTTGAGAGTAATGATTTTTAAATGACCACAGGGCGTGGTATATGATCACAGATGCTTCAAGAGCTCTGTGTGTTCCTCTTGGTAAAGCCGAACAGCAAAGCTCGTGGTCAGCAGGACCTCGCTCCTTGTGAGTAGGCAGAGATGGGGCTGAGACAGCACGTCAGTTGTGGGCTTTGTGAGGGGCGGGAGCACTGCTGGCTGCCACGGCTGCCGGGCTCACCTGGGACGGTGCTGCTTGCCCGGAGCGGCTGGTCCGGGCAGATGCTCCTTCCCAGGCAGGGGAACCTAATGCTTTTGTCGTCCTCTTCCCTACTACCCCAGATGACCCACAGACCCCGCGAGTCCCCTTTTAGAGTTCTGCTGGCTGCTCAGTGGCAGTTACTGTCTGCTTTGGAGTAAATACTTGGTGTTGTCAAGCCCTCAGCTGGGAGCATAAAGAATGCTTTCTAGGTGGTTGTCAGCACAGGCAGGGGACCCCTTGATGGACAGCCTCGAAGACTTTGCTCTCCTTTTCTTTTTTTTTAATTTTTTTATTATTCCAAGGTATTGTGAGGGTACAAACATTTTAGTTACACTATATGTCTTTGCCTCACCCAAATGCAGGTTAAAGGCGTGCCCTTCCCTCCCTTTAGTGCTCCCCCATCCCCCTAATCCCTGGAGAGTATTTCTGCCATGTGATCACCCTAGTGTTGATCAGTTAGTACCAGTTTGATGGTGAGTACAACTGGATCCCATTCTTCTGCTCTTGTGGTGCCTCACTTTGGATAATGGGCCTAAGTTTAGTTCAGGAAAGTATAAGAGGTGCTAGATCACTGTCGTTTCTTATGATTGAGTAATATTCCTTTGTAAACATATACCAAATTTTAGTAATCCACTCATGGATTAACGGGCACTTGGGTTGTTTCCACATTCTTGCAATAGTGAATTGTGCTGTCATAAACATTCGAGTGCAGATGTCTTTATAGTAGAATGTTTTGTGCTCTTTTAAGCATAGGCATTGTCTACTTAACATCAAAACCCCCACATAAAAAGTGAAAAACAAATTGTTATCTGACAA
>CAUYSK010103807.1:0-23695 GCA_963575035.1 Avahi laniger | reverse complement strand
TTTCTAAACTGCAGAAAACCTGATGATTGTAGTCACTCCTAGAAAGAAATGGGAACAGGATATTGGTAGGTACTAGTAATGTCTATCACACTATGTGATTCAGTGCTATTAACTGCCATTTTTTTTTTTTTTTTTTTTTTTTTTGACAGAGTCTCACTTTGTTGCCTGGGCTAGAGTGAGTGCCGTGGCATCAGCCTAGCTCACAGCAACCTCACACTCCTGGGCTCAAACGATCCTACTGCCTCAGCCTCCGAAGTTGCTGGGACTACAGACATGTGCCACCATGCCCGGCTAATTTTTTCTATATATTTTTAGCTGTCCAATTAATTTCTTTCTGTTTTTGGTAAAGACAGGGTCTCGCTCTTGCTCAGGCTGGTCTCGAACTCCTGAGCTCAAACAATCCGCCCGCCTCAGCCTCCCAGAGTGCTAGGATTACAGGCGTGAGCCACCGCGCCCGACCTTATTAACTGCCATTTTTATGGATCATTTAAAATCCTCTCTTATGTTGTAAAATCTGTCCCAGACTTTGAGGAACAATATTATATATGAAACAATATAATATTTGAAATAAAAATACCTGGATATGAATCTGTAATCTACCACTTAATTACTGTGATCTTGGACAAGAGATCTTGTGATTCTGATGTCCCACCTGTAAAAAAGGTTAATGCATTCTTCGCAGAAAAATTATGAAGATCAAATGAAGAATTATGAATGAGGGTTCTTTTCAAAGATTAAATTCTGGTTTTATTGTTTTCCTCTATTTTTATTTGCTATTGATTTCTACTTTAATCTTTATCATTTCATTTTTCTGCTTGATTTGAGATTTAGTTTGCTCCAGCTATAAGCATATTTTTCTTCAGTTACTTTTCAGAGCTTAGGTAAAAATGTCAATAAAAGTGTAAAATAAAAATATACAAATGTTAGTTGTCATTTTATTTGTTGTTGCATAGCTTTTTAGAAAGTGAGGTAGTTGTTTTTAGATCTGTGTACCTAGCAATAGAATTGGATTCTAGCAAGAAGTTTTACATCATTAACTAAAAAAATAGTCTATGTATAGATCCCAAACAGAATTATTACTTCTCACTGGTCTTTCTAAAACAAAGTTTAGGCATATTTTCTCTACCATTGAAATGCTCTTTTTAAAATAATTTTTTTCTTACAATTCATTCTACTGGGAGTACCAAATAAGATCAGAAGAGAATTAAAATCTTGTATAAAGATCTGTAAGAAAACTATCATCAATAGATGCAATATTGGAAAATGTTTAGTTTTTAAATTTTTTTATTCGATAAAATGGTAATAACTAATTTTTAAAACAAGGAAAAGTGTGATATTTATTTTAATTAAATAGGAATAAACTAAATTCTTAAGTCAAATAAATATCACTACAGATTTCTTATACATAATTGATATAAAATCTAGCCACATGTACCTGAAGTAACTTGTTTTTCTAGGTCACTTGTTTGTCTCCCAACTTCTTCCTTAATTTTCTAATAGAGTTTGTGAAGGTGTGCTGTTATTTCTTCTTAAGGTATTTGATAGAATGCACCAGTGGTGCCAACTGGGGGCTGGGCTTTTTAATGGGAAGATGTTTAATTACTAATTCAGTTTTTTCCATTTCTTAATCAATTTTGATCATTCGTGTCTTTCTAGAAATTTGTCCATTTCATTTATCTAATTAGTTGGCATAAAGTTGTTCATAATATTTCCTTATAATCCTTTTCACTTCTGTAGAGTCAAGAGTGATGTCCTTCTTTCATCCCTAATTCATAGTAATTCATGTCTTCACTGTTTTTTTGTTAGTCCAGATTATGGTTTTTCAGTTTTGTTCTTTTCAAATAATTAAATTCTGGTTTCATTGTTTTCCTCTATCATTTTATTTATTTGTGATTTTATTGATTTCTACTTTAATCTTTATTATTTCATTTTTCTGCATGATTTGGAATTTAGTTTGCTCCAGCTGTAAGCATATTTTTCTTCAGTTACTTTTCAATTGTTGTAACCATGAAACTCCTCATGAAACTTTAAAAGAAGATAAATTAGTGGGATTAGTAATTCTATCAAAACCAGCTTCTTAAAGTCATTTTGTAATTTTGATTTTTAATAGAAAATTAACATTAATTAAACTCTGCTCTGTGGACGGGGGGGTATCTGAGTACCTTTTTCTCTTTTTTTAAGCCTTATGGCCTCTGTTTTATACCTTTTTCATAACATTTAGCTTTTTCCCCTTTGTATCATATCTGTTCTTGTTCTCTCTTATCCCCATCATTAAATTTCTTCAGGCTAGAGATTGTCAATTATGTTTGAATTCCTTTGAAGCATTTAGTACTGTGTTCTGCTCATGGTAGATATTCAGCTATGTCTAGTACTACACTCTGCACATGGTAGGAAGACAATAACATTTATTAAATTGAATGCAAGGGCTCTCATACATTTTGTGGAATTGGTTTACAAATGGTTATATGCTGATTTTGAACAAAATAATTATCATTCTTTATATGTGAAAATTGCATTTAGTACTAAATTTACATTTTTAGTAAATCTGAATTTTCATGTTAACGAGGTATTCTAATACTGTCAGAGGATTATGATAAGCCTTAAAATGTATCCTGATACCTCTCTTTTTGCTTATGACATGCTAGCATCTCTAGTAGAGGGTGAGGCCTTTGTTATGTCTGATTTTTCTGCTAGCATCTCTAACAGAGGGTGGAGCCTTTGTTAATGTCTAATTTTCCTAAGACTTAAATAAGGATATAACTTAAAGATGGAAATAAAATATCAAAATAAGTTCATTTATATCTGTATAGATCTCAGGAAGAAATTAAATTCATAATTATGTTAGAATTCTCAGCAATATGTAGCTATATATGAAATTTTCAATTTATACCTCACAGCTATACAAGAAAGTACTAGAGACGGAAAAGTATTTAGCCCTGATGTCACAACCTCTTATATTGGTCAGTAGACAACTTTATAAATGTATTTGTGATAACCTATTTGTTTGAAATTGTGACTTGCAAATAAATAAACATGTGTATGCATTGTCTCAAATTCCATTAGTTTTCACTGTTTTTTGTAGCAGTTTGCTGTGTCACTGTTAGTGTATAGTTATTTCACCCTTTATTGAATTATTTATGGATTTTAAATTATAATATTAATGGCATTTCAGTTATTTGGGTTTTGTTACTTTAGGGTTTTTGTTTTGTCTTATTTTCATTCTTAGAAAGTTAGCATTAATACAGAAATCTTTAGGTGATAGGTACTTTCTTTAAAAGAACTTATTTTTGATATTCATATTGCTAAATTTTCAACAGACTCAAAGTCAGAATATTTGCTCTACACTTGGATGGCTTCTGTATTTTTTATGTTATATTCAGGTGAGCCCCTCTTTTCATTGGGACCATATGTCATAAGTCAGTGCTGACTCGCTAGCATTCAGTGTTTTTTTAATGGATATAAATGCTGTTTGTCTTGGAAATGGTAGAACTATGTAATGTTGCTTTTTTGCTCAGATAAAATGAATTACTTTCTCCTTTTAAAACTGTTCACTGTGATGAATGGAGATAGGAAGGGGTTCATATGAGAACCTGTTTTAGATAATTAGTGGCCACACACTAAGTGATATTTCTATTGGTAAACAAAATCACCTTTACTTTGCCACACTGCATACATTTTATATTTCATTTATATTAAATCTGTTTTCAAGAATATATGTGCATATTTTATCTCTAGCTACAATAATATATTTTTATTCACATTTAAGATGTGTTCCAATTATTTGATACTTTGGCATAAATTAGATGTAAAACAACTTACAACAGTTTTTTTTTCTTTTTCTTTTTTTATTTCAGCATATTATGGGGGTACAGATGTTTAGGTTATGTATGTTGCCCTTGCCCCTCCTTCCCCCCCCACAACAGTTTTTATTTGAAGTTTGGAATCGAGAGTGGGGAGACTAAAGGGGATAACTTACACGTGGTACTGGGGAAGATGGAGAGGAGAAGTTTATGAAACATATACTTAATTTCTTAAATAGAAGAAATGAGAACTGGAAAGATATTTTGCAGCAATATTTTAATTTTATAATTGGTTTCAGAGAAGTGTTTCAGTTGCATTATGATGCGTCAGAAACTCTATTTCTATAGACTAGCCTTTATTTGACAAAGATTGTTATGTCAAATTGTGATTCCTTTTTCTGCATTATATTTTGGGTTTTTTTATTATTTTTTCTTTTCTTCAGATAGTTACTTTCTCCCTGCAAAAAACAGGAATGTGAATTATCATTCTTTCTCTTCACTGTTTTTCACTTCTGTCTAGCCTATGCCAGATTGTCAAATTCTATTGGCTTTTCTTTCTCTCTCACTGTTTTTTCTCTTTTTTGTTTTTGATCTCCTTATTTTGCAGAAAGTGCATAACTAAATGGGAAGAGCTCCTTGGCATTTCCCTTTTCAAGGTGTTGCTTATGTCACCATGTAAGCACAAGCATGAAAAATAGTTAATCAGCACACAGGATAAGTTGGGAGTGTGCTATTCCTATGTTATTTCCAGATTTTAAACCTAACAGATTGGGGATTAAGAAAGAGGAAATAAAGAATGACACAAACAGTTTTTCTCCTTCTACTCTTCTTTCCCACCCCCACTCCAGAAAATTTATGGTACCCAAAGGTTTATTTTGTAGTAAATGTTTAGGAACTAAAATGTTACAAATATTATAAGATTTTGCATATGAAAGCCCTGTTAAAACTTTTTAAAATATAGTTTTCTATTTCCAGAGAAATTTTTCACTCTTTCTTTGTAATTCCTTTACAATTCTGTAGTTCAAATCTTTTCTTCTCCCTATGTTGCTTCAAAGAGTTTTATAATTTTAGCTCTTATGCTTAGGTCTTTGATCTATTTTGAGTTAATTTTTTAGATGGTGTAAGATAGGGTTTAACTTCATTCTTTTGCATGAGACTATCCAATTTTCTTGAAAAGGCTGTTTTTTCCTCTGTTAAATGTACTGATACTGTTGTTGAAAATTATTGACGATAGGGTTTATTATTGGGCTCTGTTTTCTGTTCCGCTGGTATCTATGTATTTATGCTAGAACCACACTGTTTTGATAATCATGATTTGTAGTAAGTTTTGAAATCAGGAAGTGTGAAAACCGCAATTTTATTGTTTTTCAAGATTGTTTTGACTATTTAGGGTCCCTTGAGATTCCATATGAATTTTAGGATGGGTGTTTCTATTTCTGCAAATAAAAGTCATTGAGATTTCGATAGGGATTGCATTGAATCTATAGGTTGCTTTGGGGAGTATGCCATCTTAACATTATTAAGTCTTTCAGTCTGTGAACAAGGGATGCCATTCCATTTATTTGTACCATCTTTAATTTCTTTCAGCAATGTTTTATAGTTTTCAGTGTACAAATCTTTTTCTTCCTTGGTTAAGTTTATTTCTAAATATATTATTCTTTTTGTTGCTATTTTAAATTGAATTATTTCCTTAGTTTTTTTTTTCAGATTGTTCATTGTTAGTGGATAGAAATGTAACTGGTTTTTGTGAATCGATTTTGTATCCTGCAGCTTTGCTGAATTCATTTATTCTAGCAGGTTTTTAGTGGAATCTTTAGGGTTTTCTATGTGTAAGATTATGTCATCTACAAACAGATAATTTTACTTCTTCCTTTCTAATTTATATGTGTTCTATTTCTTTTTCTTGCCTAAGGTAAAAATACTTTTATCCTCATATCACATTTGACAATTAGATTATCTTTAGGTTAACCTTACTAAATATACTTTTTATCTCAAGTCCAACTTTGTAAAAATACTTTCTTTGTTGTTGTTCTGCTTATCTTTATATTCATCCTTCCTTTCTCATTTTCCTGATCTTTTCTTTGATTTGGTCTATCTCTGTACCATTCTCTCATGATTATCTGAGTCTTCTTCCAGGTTCCTCCTAAAAATTCCCTTCTGCTATGAAACCTTTATTAAAGACACATCTCAGTAGTTATTTAAAATTCTTATTTTAATGCCTTTGTATTTGTTTGGACTAGGTGTGCTTCAACATCATCTGCAACATTCCAGTTTAGAGTACCCTCCACAAGTGCATTTTCTCTTTCAGCATTGACGTTCCTGTGTGATACATCAGATGGCTCTCATCTCCCCCTCAACCACCCTCTCCCACGTGATCATGCAAGAATTACTAGGTATAAATAATATTAGTCTTTCTTCAAAATAGGCCTCAAATGACTAATAATTTATAATTTAGGGCTCTTTTTTTAAAAATATAACACAAGAATTAAATTTCTCAAAGAATAACCAAAAATAAATCATTAACTTTTACCACACATGAAATGAGGCTTAATTTATATTTTATTATAACGTTTTTCTTAAGAAAGTCCTCTTAATAATCAGCTATGCCTGTGGTATTTGTAGATTCTCTAATTCAGTGTTCACGTTAATGTGCATCAGAATCACCTGCAGAGCTTGCTGAACATAGATTGCTAGGCCCCTATCCTCCAGAGTTTCTGATTTTTAGCTAATCTGAGTGGGGCCTGATTATGTGCATTTCTAACAAATTCCCAGGTGACATACTATACTGATGGTCCAGGCACTGCGTTTTTGAGAACCAGTGGTCTAAACAATGCTGTGTAACTTTAATTCTGTCCCTACATATTTGTCATTGTCTAACCTAGACCATTTCGATTTGGGTATTCTGCTATTTTCTAAGGCTTAACATTTTTTACAACATTATTCCCCTCTCAATTTTTAAAAAATAAGTCATGATTTCACTGTTTTCTCATCCCGCTATGACATCTTAGACATCTTTGTTTTACTCCTCCTTGACACACACACACACACACACACACACAGATAGACTTCCAGATCATGCTGAATCTGTGATGGTAATGATGACAACAGCAATAACAGCATTTATAGAGCACTTACCCAGTGTTAGCCACTATTCTGAGGATTTTATTTGAATTAGTGTAATCCTCATAAATCTTCCATGATGTAAGTGCTGTTATTAACCCAAAATAGCTGATGAGAGGAAAGTTAGGCACAGAGAGTTTCTTACATCTAAGAAAAAGTGGAAGACATAGGAATCTAACCTAAACTCTCTAGTTTCAGAGCCCAGATCCTTAATTCCTACTCCCCTCTACTGTGCTACCTACCGTGTTATACTACCTCTACATATTATGTCCGAGACCACTTGCTTACTTCGTTGTCTGTAGCCCTCACCACTCTATGTCTTAATAAACTTACAGGTGAGTTATATCCCTATATCCAAACACTGGGCTTGGATATTAGCACTTTACATGCTTGAGATTAGTTAAAGCTTCATAACAATACTATGATTTTGTGAGAAAACTGAGGATTAGTAAGCTTAAATAACTTGCCCAAGTTACTACTACTAAGTGCTAGAGTCAAGACTTAGATCTTTCTATTACTATGCCCATCCTCTAAGCCAATAATGTGTCCTTCCTCTCAACTTCTGCCAATTTCCCAAACTTAAGTTGCTTACAGCGTAAGAATCGTGTTCCCAGTGTTGGTTCAGATCATTTCTTGGAGCAGTAGTTTCCTGTTATCTTTTATATTACAATAAAATACCTGATTTTGGTTTTAGATTCTTTCTACCTATCTAATCTCAACCACTTTTGTTTTTTGTTTTGTTTTACTATCAGGTAAAACCTTTTGATGTAGAATTCCTTTACCCATCTGAATCATCTTATATACCATTATTCCACAATAAAGCATATTAAAATTCTAGGCTTCCAAGCAAAGTATTGTGTCCCATCTTCCAACTTGCCCTTTTATGTTCTCCACCAAGCAATATTATAACTGTTGTACAGCCTGCCATATCTGTGATTGTACCTCCTGTGTTTGACTTACAGTAGTCAGTAGTATTACAGTGACGCTAGTTTGTATAACTTAGATGAGAATACCATTATCATCTACCTTATAAAATAATTTAACTTCATTATTAGACATGCATAGTACCCCACGGATGAAGGTAGAGGTGAAGGTGGGTAGAAGAAAGAATTAAATGTCCACTACAATCTATGTAGATAACCTCAGTTGAAATTTCCTGGGAAGGAAAATAAATATCTGTATGGCATTGAGCTTCACAGATCTAAAATAACTCTTCTTTGCTAGAAAATTATATATTTTAGTTAGAGATGTTTTTTCTCTCTGCTAGAATCTATTCAACTCCTGATTAACACCTTATCGTCCACACTCTCTTCATAGTCTTCAACTATTTCCTTTTTTCTGTATGATCTCTAGGACCTTGATCTTTCCCCTTGACTCCATCTCATAATTCTTGTACACTCCTCATACTTCCCTCAAGTCCTCCTATTGTCCTTCAATTTCTTTCTTACATCCTTACCCTAAGTTGCTGGTCTGTCTCCTAGCCCTAAATTTTGTTATGAAAAATTATTAAGATTTTTAGATATGTGGAGTCCCTTGAGCAGACACTAGTGCTATCTTTGTCAAAACTCAGCAGGTAAAGAGTTATTCTGATGCCATGACAATACTTTAATAAAATTCTAGTAAAGAACTTAAGAGCTTTAAGGATTAAGTACTGTATAATCATTTCTTCTATACTAAGCAATATTGAATAAGTAAAGTTTCATTATTTTTGAATTGGTGAAATTATAATGAAAGAGATTCTAATGCTGGCTCCATATATGCCTATTAGTAGCCTGCATATATGCATATTCTAATATTGGCTATTAGTACTCTGCATATATGCATTTAAATTACTTGAGATCTTTATTTGTGTAGTGATTTCAAAAAACAGGCTCAAATATAACACTCTCAGCAGAGGTGAGAGTTCTGCTATTGCAAAGCTTGCTTTTGGCAGCACTCTTAGCATTAGATCTTTGTTGCCGTGGAGACAGTAACAAGCTGTATTTTTTTTTAACATAACACTTATACATATCCTAAGGTTTTAAATGTTACTTAATCATAGGTTTCGAGTATTGGCACATTTCAAAAAAAAATGTTCTATATTGTTTTAATACTTTATCATTTTTATCCTCCAAAGAAAATAAAGAATTATGGCTATTGTAATGACAAAGTTTTATATTACTTTTTACAGAGTCTTTTAGGAATAACTTAGAATCTCCTATGGGTCAGTAACAGATGAGGATTTTGAAGAACATGCAGAAACTTTTGAAAAAAGTATTATGATCTTAAACACTCACATGTCTTGGCCACCTATAGTTATGACACTAATATGTAATACATACAAATCAATTTCAGATTCAACTGATAAATTTTGTGCCAGTGCTATGCTAAAGCACTTCCACCCTATTATAATTTATTTAATAGAACTCAGAAAACACCAAAGCAATCTTCATAATTTTAACTTTTAAAATGTTTAACTAATTATTTGAATGTATGTCAATAGTGTTCCTGGATTTTCCAAAAAAAAAATCATTAAATAAAATTTATACATGCTTTCAGTAAATAAAACTTTCAATTCATAAATTATACTTTATTCTTTACAAGAATGAATGGATTCCATGGCATAAAATATTGCTGTTCCATAGACCTCATGATTAAATTGGTAACTAAATCACATTACTTTAGCATGGAGTGTCCTACTGGCATGGCCTAGTTAATATTTTAGTTCACTAGCGGTTTTGACTTCTTATGTTAATGGCTAGCAGTAAGGTGATTGATTTCCTTGTTAAGCTATGTCGATTAGGCCTGATAGCTTATTTAATCCCACTTACAGTATTCATGACTGAATATTAGAGTAGTTATTTCTGGATAAAGAAAACCTTTTGATTATAATTATTATAAACAAACCTTAAAACGTAGTCCTGTTCGTTCCTTAGTTAATATCTGTATTTAATAATGGCAAAGGAAGCCAAGATAAAAAAAAAAGCCCTTTGCTTTATAAAGAAAGAGAAAATAGCTAAAGGTAATAGACGACCACAATTTGTGCTCATAGTTTTGAATGTTACATTTTAGCTTTTACAGTTTTCAGTGACTTTTTAACAAGACCCATCTCTTCTATGAAGAATGCAGCTAGTTTTTTTGCTGGCACAAAAAATAGGGTAACCTGATCTGAGTCTGACAGAGTGTGTCGTTCATTTAAGTGCTTCCATCTGTTGCCTGCTGTTCCCCTTACTCATGACCCCTCTATGTTTCTCTCTTTCCCTTTCCCCTTCTCTTTTCCTCTGTATCTTTCCTTTTTCTCTCTCCCCCCCCCCACCTTTTTGTCCTTAGCCCCTCTGAGGAAGGCAAAGTTTGTTGAGAGCCCACGAATTCCAGAGTCCGAGCTTGGCTCACCAACCCTTACTTCAGCTCAGAAGCTGGACGTGGATACATACTGCCCTGGTAAGCAAGCATGCAAAGTGTCTGCTTTGAAAGAGGGAGAATTGGATCAGGCCCATCCAGCAGAGCAGTATTTTGCATGTATATTCCTCATAAAAACATGTTATCTTTTTTGCAACTGATTGCACATTCTTCTTAATAGAAAATAGTTTTTACTGAACGTCCTTCCTGTTTTGACTATTGATATAATAATGAAAATATTAAAAACAATTTCAAAGATAATTTTTTAAAGAATTAAAATACTTTTGGTAAATAGTTTTCAGGGTCATCTTTGTAATTTGAGATACTTGAAGAAATTTTGCTGTGGCTGTATGCAAACAGGAATGTTGAAGTCTGTAAGAATGCTCATTCAACACTAGACCTTTTGCATGTGACCTATTATGCCTAATTCATATTGGATTTCTGGATAGTTATAGAAGATACTTGTGATGTTGAAAACATTAAACTTGAATTAGAAAAGAAATATTATAGGTTTCTGAGATGGACTCCTTTTAAACACTCACTTTTAGAAATACCTCGTCTTATGAATGGCCTGTAAACACATGTAGGAGTTCACTAAAACCCTTCCTGTGTGGGAGCCAAACGAAGACAGACTCATTATCAATGCTTAGATTCTTTCAAACTTAGATGAGTTGCCTGGCAACATTCTTTACACTCTTTCTACAGTGAGTCTATAGAGCTGTGTCAGAAATGTTCTCAGCTCTAGTTGAGTATACAGACCAGAACATTAGTAAAGGACCTTGGAAGACTTGGTTTTAAGTCTTTTGTTTATTCCTGCTCATTAAAATTGATGTTAAACCACAGTGAATGCAACCACTACATATTTACAAGTATTAGGGGTCAGCAGAATAAAATGATTCCTAGTTCTAGGGAAGATATCAGTATCTCTGATCTGAAATGTCAGGATAATATACCCCTGAAGCCACATAAGACATGTTAAAACAGAAAACAAACAAAACAATGGGAGAAACTTGGGCCAAACCTACTAAAAAGAGAGACATTTGACTTTATGAATCAGTTTTGAATATTGAAACACCTTGGGGATTTTGATTTCTAAGAGTTGCACTCTGAGCTTCACTGTTCTGGATGACTATTCCTTTCTAAATCAATCACAGTTATGTTTTAGGAACCAACTTTTCTGTTTCCAAAAGGAACAAAATAGCTCTTTAAATGGTACTGTAGCACATGGTTTCATATTTTGAGGCATTATCACACTTCTTGGGCAATGGAATATTGTGCTTGGCATTTCTTTATGCAAATTTTAGTGTTGTAAAAAAAAGTACTAATTTTATATTCCTTCCTTGAGTTTTGGAAGAAAAACTCTATCAGAGGCCTTTTCTTTTCCAGATTTGCAAGTCAGAATGACTGTCAGGAGAGCCTAATCTTTCACTTCCTGATTACCTATCTGACATCCTTAATATAATCTAGCTATTGCTATTGTCATGAGGCAGAGTAGCTACTGTTTGTTCATAGAAATGCCAGTGCTGAATCACTGTGAAAATTTTTATTCATATGATTATTTATGTATATTTTCCACAAGCGTGAATTCCTTACTGAATTAGAATAGAACCAAACTAAACCTCAGTTAAGATTTTTAGAAAGCCAGAGAGAAACTAAAACATGATGCCAAATGCTAATTACCATTCTTTCGTTTCTTATCTGAAACGGGTTTAAAGCATAGAAACTTCATAGTGATTTATAAATATCTGGAATATTTATCTAATAAATTTATTGATTCAACAAAGCATTAGATTCTAGAATATCTGATTAAAGTTTTACTATTCCTCAAATCAAATTTGCTCTATGCAGAAATGTGGGAAAAATACAGGTAAACAGTATGTAGTTGTAGTTGCAGCTACAACCGCTGGAGATGATTGATGGTGTTAATTGAAATACCAGAGTAAGGGGATGTTCAGGGAATTATGTTTGATAATTGTCTCACAGTGGGGAAGCTAAGACCTAGAGAATTTAAGTGATTTGTCTGGGGTCACAAACAGGATTTATTGTTGAACTCTTGAAGTAGGCACAATATAGTCCAAAAAAAAAATGTTGTCCTCTGATCCTGTTACTGTGTAAATTCCATAAGCATCCCTTACTACTCTTAGATTTGAAAGCAGAAAATTCAGTTTTTAAGTACGAGATAGGGCTGTATTCCATTTTTGTGAAAAATGGTAACCAGCTATCAGAGATTTTAATAAAACAATTCCTAGAATAAGAGAATAGACACATCCTACATTCTATAACTTTTCTGCCTACAGTATTACTTATTAGCTATGTGATTTTTGGCAAGTCACTTTCCCTTTCTACTTCAGTTTTCTCATCTATAAAAATGGGGATAATAACCTTAAACCAGATTAATACATATAAAGTATTTAGCAGAATGCTTGGCTTGCTGTATGCTCATGTTAGCTAATTTTATTATTTTTATAGTATAATTATAAAGATCTTAGCTCAAGATCTTAAAATGTCTTCTAAATAATCAGAAAAAAATATTTAAAAGTTTAGGGTCATTTTTAGTTAAATGTGTCTTACTGTATTTCAGTTCCAGTTTTTGCTAATCTTGTGATCTGCAGCCTGTCATGTAACTTTTTTGTGTCTCAGTCTCCTGTCACAGCAACATTATGTATACCATAATATTATTTCTGTAATTTAACATATTACGTGTTCATATAGATACATGAATATACATTCATAGGAAAAAATGTCTAGAAGAGTACACTGAACAGTAACATTGATTGCCTAAGGAGGGAGAGATTTGGGATTTGTTGGTAAGTTAGAAAAGATTAGAATAGAATAGGATCTTAGTGAAGATAATGCTAATGTTAGCAGAGGTAATAGTAATAGCTGGTTGGTGGGATGACAGGTAGTATTAATTTTCTTTCTTAAGCAGCATATATTAGTGAATAAGAGCTTATGTTTAGCTCTTATTATAGAGCTGGGTTTATGACTCTTCCACATACTAGCTGTGTGACTGTGATAAAAATAGACATATCTTTAAAAAAACAAAAAAAGACCTATCTCATAGGGTTGTTACTAAGATTAAGTGAAATAATGAATATGCCACATGCTTAACACATGCAAAATAAACAATAAGATATATATTAATTTCAAAATATTACAGAGTACAAATAATTTTCATTACATGAATTGCTTTTATAATGCTTGAGTCATGGTTATAAGAGTGCCTGTCACCCAGATATTGTTCATTGTACTCGTTAAGTAGGTTTTCACCCGTCCCCTCTTTTCCCTCCTCCTGGTTGATTTCTGTTGAGTTTTACTTCCCTCTATGTACATGTGTGCTCATCAACTAGTTCCAATTTAGTAGTGAGTACATACGATATTTGTTTTTCCATTCTTGAGATACTTCGCTTAGGAGAATGGTCTCCAGTTCCATCCAAATTGCTGCAAAAAGCATTAATTCATCCTTTTTATGACTGAATAGTACTCCATGGTATAGATATACCACATTTTGTTAATCCACTCAGGAATCGCTGGGCCCTTCCACATCTTTGCAGTTGTCAATTGTGCTGCTATAAACATTTGAGTGCAGGTGTCTTTTTGATAAAATGGCTTCCTTTGGGTAAATACCCAGTAGTGGGATTGCTGGATCACATGGTAGATCTACTTTTGGTTCTTTGAGGAATCTCCATACTGTTTTCCATAGAGGTGTTGTACTAATTTGCAGTCTCACCAACAGTGTATAAGTGTTCCTTTCTCTCTGCGTCCATGTCAGCATCTATTGTTTTTGGACTTTTTAATAAAGGCCATTCTGAATAAAGTAAAGTGAACAATAAGATATTAACATTCTTCCTGTTATTATTATTTATCTTCATCATCATTGCACTTTTGTGCATTTTCTAAAATTTCTGTTATGAACTTCTGTTGAGCAATTTCAGTAATCAGATGACACTAAATGATGGTGATACTCTGTTTATAGTTTAGTTTTTTAAGTGTTTATGTTGCACATTATAATAATTTAAAATTTCAAGTGTAAAAGTGAACTTTGACACAGACAGAAGGCCAACTTGACAGTTTTATAGGACTTTTGACTACATATGCAAGGTTAAGGGCCAAAATCCAGACCAGTCTTCTGAAAATAGACATTTGTTTATCAACACCAGATCTTTCAAAGGAATTTGAGATAAATTTTTTTATGATTTTAGGAATTTTTTAATTGATATATTTATGGGATATAAATATATCACTTTTCATATCTCTCATACTTAAAATACACTGAAATTATTTGTTTATCTCTGTCTTCCAATCTCTACCTTCTATACAGACCTTCATATCCTGATTAGGCCAGCACGGTAGTTCGATTATTTGGTACGATGATATTTTGGTACATGCATACAATGTGTAGTGATCAAATCAGGGTGTTTAGGATATCCATCACCTCAAACATTGATCATTTCTTTATATTGGAAATATCTCAAATCTTCTAGCTATTTTGAAATATAAAATAAATTATTGTTAATCTTTATATGGATCCTTTTAAATCTCTTTAAAAATAGCAGTGTCTTTCAAAGGACAATGTCACTTAAGGTGACAACAAAATTACTATGTATTTAAAACTCAAGGAGGGAAGAGAGTTTTATAGTTATTTGGTGCATGTTCATATTACGTATTTTGCCTTTGTAAAAGATTTTTCATTTGGATTTCTTATGATCATTATACATTCCATAGTACAAGTACAAGCCACAGTAGACAAATAAAATGTTTTATATAAAGTGAATAGTTCCTTGAACTGTCCTTTCCCAATTCCTGTATAGTCATGGTCATTTCAATTAAAAGGACGATTTGTTTTTTCATTTTCTTCCTTCCATTTTTTAAACCTAAGAACATTATCTAAATGTTCATTATCATTATCCTAAATAATTAGGCATACTTCGTTTTGCTACAAAATTTGTACATACAACCCTCTGTATAATTTTGCATTGGCCTATGAGTACCACAAGCCTTTTTCTCTAATTCACTTCTGTTACATTGTGTTTATATTCTACTTTGTTGTAAACACAGTTATTGTAAATTGTACAGAATTTTTAACCTGAATTTAATTGATGAACTTTAAGGGAGCTTTGTGCTCCTTAAAATTATACATAAAAATTTTCTACGTGTACATACAGACTTTCTTCTGTAACAGATTCTCAAAACAATCTATAACATTCCCCACCCACCACAAAAAAGAAATACTGTTGTAAAGGTTGACATGGAACAAAGACTGTTAATGATTAGAAAGAACAACAACAATAAAAAGCTAGTAGTTGGATAGTAGATAGAAGTAGAATGAAAAAGGAAATAATCGAACTACTGTGCTGGCCTAATCAGGATATGAAAGTCTGTATAGAAAGTAGAGACTGGAAGACAGAGATAAACAAATAATTTCAGTGTATTTTAAGTATGAGAGATATGAAAATAAGCACACCAAAGAACTAGAATATGAACAGCTTTTCTTTCCCACACTTCCCTATCCACATAAGTTCTTAACATGTCTGAAAGTTATTTAAGTGGACAGTGCTTTGATGAATAAAACATTTCACTTTGAACATTCTGAGTTGTTTTCCTGTCGTATAGATTTTCATTGTTTGTGTAGGGACCAAAGGTAATCTTCCCTTCTACCCTCAGTTTGCAAAGAATGAACTGACAATAGGCAGAATAATAGGAGAAAAAGGCATACAAATTTATTTAGTGTGCATAAGCATAGGGGAATGATTACCTAATAATGCAGTGAGGTCCAGATGCTTATATACCCTTCTTCATAGGGGAAGGGGAGTAGAGGAATATGAAAATTTTAATTCTCCTTGGAAATTGAATGGGACCTGAGAACAGCCAATAGTTTGAAACAAAATTCACCTAGGCTCTAGGTGTGATGTTTAACTTTCAGTCTCTTCCTCTGTGGTACGAGTTTTAATCTTCTCTGTTTAATGAAATTTCAGGGAGGGGATCAAAGGCAATTGTGTTCTTCTTTGGCAGGTCTGGTTACTAGGTAGATAGCTTTGGGAGAGGCAGAGGATTGAGACACAGGAAGTGGGAGGGGAGGTCAGAGAGCCCCTGAAGTTGCTTCTTTTATTCAGCATGTCAAGAGCATTATATTTTGGGGTATCATTTTCTGAGCCCCAATATTTAAAAGGTTAATAATCTCATAGCAATAACTTTTAGATTGACCTTTTGTCAAGACTTTTTTGCATCACAAATTCTAAAGACTTGGCCTATGAATGTGATGTTTAGATTCATAATTTAGTTAGATATCCAAATGGACAGCTTTTTCATTAACTGTGAAAACCATTTTAACTTTGAGTTTTTGAGGAACTAAAATACACTGGTTTGGAGTGAAATGTTAGTAGTTTAGAGGAGCACAGACCTTGGAGCCAGACTGCCTGTGTTCATATACCAGCTCTACCACTTACTAGTTGTGTGACCTTGGGCAAATTACTTAACCATGACTGATTAATTTCCTTATGTGTAAAATGGGGATAATAATATTACCTAAATCATAGGAACGTTATGAAGATATAACACATTAAAATAAGTAAAATAAAAACAGTTTCTTAGTCCATGTGCTATAAATCTTAGCTACAATTATTGTAGTGTCTTACTTATGTTAATATTGATCTTTTACTGCCTTTTATCTAAGGATGTTGTAGGTAAAGTTGTATCTTTTTTATGAATGTTTTACAAGGGGATAAAATTGCACCTATAACCTGTAATCATTGACCTGTTTTACATGCAGTTTATATATAAATAGAAAGTTTTATGATATTTTGGGTTTTTTTAATAGGATCAATTTTTCATAGTGGTGAATAGCTCAGGCTCTGGGATCAGGCAAGCATGGGTTCAATTCTAGCTGTGACACTTAGTAGCTGTGTGGCTTTTATTTAATCCCTCTAATTGTCTGGTTCCTTGTCTGTAAAATGAAGATGTAATGTCACTCTATAAGATATTTGTGATGATTAAATAAGATAATATATCTGATTTACTTAGCATAGTGCCTAGAACATGAATTATTATGACTAATAACTTATCTGTCACATATATATACTATTATAAATTTATTTCTGGAGAAAAAAATGTGGGTTTTTTTTCTTTTCCTAAGCAGAATGTATATTCTTGCAGTTCAGTGTTAAGAAAACATTCTGTGGAAACAAGAAGGGACAGAAAGGTATTCTTATGTTTTGACACCCAGGAAGCTGGACATTTGTGAATTCTGTATCTTATGTCCCCACTGCCATCTTTTACCTCTGAGTCACTTAAAATCCTTTGTCTTTTTGTTTTTTCTTGTCTAGAAATTATTCATTATAGTATTTATAAGACTTGTGGGAAGTGTCCATTAAATTCTGCTTATTATTATTGAGTGCCTTTCAGGGTAGGTCTTGTATTAGTTATCTATTGCTACCATAAAACTTAGTAGCTTAAAACAACATTTGTTATCTCACAGTTTCTATAGGTCAGAAATCCAAATGTAGCTTAACTGGGTTCTGTGGCTCTCACAGGTTGTAATCAAAGTGACAGCTAGACTGTCAAGGCTCAGCTAGGGAAGGATCTTCTTTCAAGTTTATACACAGATTTGTTGGAAGGATTCAGCTCCTCATGGGCTTTTGAACTGAGGGCTTCAGTTTCTCACTGGTTTTCAGCCAAAGGCCACCCTCAGGTCCTTGCTATGTGGACCTCTCCACCCGGCAGCTCACACCATGGCAGCTTACTTCATCAGAGCAAGCAAGCAAGCAAGAGGCAGAGAGAATACAAGTAAGACACAGTGATAGTTTTTATAACCTAATCGTGGAAGTGACAGTCTATCACTTTTTGCTGTATTTTGTTTGTTAGAAGCAAGTCACTAGGTCCTACTCACTCTCAAGGGGAGAACATTACAGAACAGCATGAATATGGGGGGGGCAGGGATCATTGCTGGAACCCATTTAAAGAAGTTGCTGTCTCAGTTCTCTTTGTTTAAAAATAAACATAAGTGTCTAGAGTCTATTGGAAGCATAAGTACTGCCAAAAGCATCCTCAGTGTTTTCACTGTATTCCTTTGAAAATAATTTTTAGTTTTTTTCTTAGTTAAAAAGTTATCTATGTTAATTATATAAAATATCAGTTAAACTAAAAAAAGAAAATATACATCACCTATAATCCCACTAATGAGAAAGGCATTGCTAATATTTGGGGGTATAGCCTCACAATCCTTTTAACGTATATGTACAGTCAGCCCTCCATATCCGTGTGTTCTGCATCCACAGATGAAACCAACCACAGATCAAAAATATTCAGGAAAAAAAAAAATAACAATACAGCAATAAAAAACAATACACTGTTTACACAGCAGTTACATTGTATTAGATGTTATAAATAATCTAGAGATGGTTTAAAGTATATGAGAGGATGTCTGTAGGTTATGTGTAAATACTACTCTGTTTTGTATCAGGGACTAGAGCATCCACAGATTTTGGTATTGGGTGGATTCTGAAACTAATCTCTTACGGATACCAAGGAACAGCTATACTATATTGGTTTGCTCAGACTACCATAACAAAATACCATAGACTGGGTGGCTTAAACAACAAATTAATTTTCATATAGTTCTGGAAGCTGGAAGTTCAAGATCGAGGTTCTGGCTGATTTGGTTTCTGGTGAAGGTAGTCTTCCTGGCTTGCAGGTGACTGCCTTCTTGGTATGTCCTCACATGGCCTTTCCTCTGTGCATGCATGTGGGGAGAGAGGGAGATTGAGAAGGAGAAGAGAGGTTTAACATTTTATAAGGACACTAATCCTATTTAATCAGGGCCCCACACTTAAGACCTCATTTAACATTAATTGCTACCTTACTCCAAATACAGGCACACTAGGAATTAGAGCTTCAACATATATTATAAACATAGAGGAGACGCAAACATTCAGTCTGTAATGTGTATTTTTAAAATTAAGATGATACTGTGTATATTGTGTTTTGAAATTGACTTTAAAATATTACACTGTAACCAGGTGCAGTGGCTCACACCTGTAATCCCAGTGCTTTTGAAGGTGAAGGCAGGAGGATTGCTTGAGCCCAGGAATTTGAGGCTCTAGCCTGGGTGACAGAGTGAGACCATCGCAGGAAAAAAAAAAAATTATTGTAAGCATTGCTATCTTAAGAACTGTTCCTCTAAAACATTTTTTTTGTATGGCATTACATTATATAGATGTAATATAATTTTTTAAACCAATATACTGTTGAACATTTAGATTGTTCCATTTTTTTATGGTGACTATTGTTATAAATAGTACTTCAGAGAATGTACTAATTGCTAAATATTTGTTCATATCTACCATTATTTCCTTGGAATAAATTCCCTGAAATGAAATTGATAAAAATCCCAGATTATTCAAAATTTTCAAGCTTTTTATTTATATTACTGAATTTGCTTCTGATATATTCCTTCCAGCAATGTATCAAAATATCTTCCTCAAAACCTTGGCCAATACTGCATAATTTTGATGGGTAAAAAAATCTCATCCCATTATATAATTTTGTGAGGGAGGAGATTGAAAATTTGTTATTATGTTTATTCACCATATTCTTTGCCCATATTTTACTGATCTGGTCATCTTACTGACATCTAAAAGAACTCTTAATATATTGAGGATTATAATCCTTTATCATATGTTCCCTATTTTTCCATTTAACTTTTAATTTTGCTTTTGGTGTTTTTTAATATGTTTGTATATATCTCTTTACATCTCCTTCAGAAGCCTTTTCCACCACTTCACAACCCTTAGTGGTCATCTCCAAATGTTTTAGGTTTTTACATTCTGTCTTGTACAGAAAAGCATTATGTATTTGATTTTTTTCATGTGTGATGGTGTCTCTTCATATAGGTGTATTATGACTACAAATTATGTGTAGGAGTGGTAAGGCTTGCCTGCTACATGACAATACAGTTGAATCTCACCCTTCATTGAGATTTCTCAAAACAAAAAAATTTGTCTTTTTAACCATTGTGAAATAAAATATATGTATCATAAATTACAAAGTGGATTCCATATACTCTGAACAGTTCTGTGGGTTTCCATTTGTTGTAGTCTTTTTCTTCCCTCTATCTTGCTAAATCCGATGCTTAATTTTCAGTTCTCATTCTTTTTTAAAAAAAAAAATTATTTTTAATTATTATGGGTACACATAATAGTTGTATCAGTTCTCATTCTTATTTAACTTTCCCTGCAACACTTAACATAGTTTGGTTCATTCCCTGTTCCCAAAAACACTTTATTCTGTGCCCTTCATATTATCACATTCTTCTTGTTTTCCTCCTAATTCTCAGACATCTTCTTCTCAGTCTACTTTGCCATGTCTTTTCTTTTCCCACTTCTAAAAGTTGGAATACTCCAGAACCTGGACTTTAGATACTTTTTCTATCTACGCTCACTTTCTTGGTATTCTCATTCAGGTCCACATCTTTTAATGCCATTTATATATTGATACTCTAGTGTCATCATCAGATTTACTTAAATCTCTTATGGCCTCTGGGACCCTGTTCGAGTTTTATGTTCACTGATTAGTGGATGCCTGTTCTGTCCCCATTGTTAAATATTTTCAGCATTCACCCAGGCTTGAGTCCTAAATTCTTTTAGATCTTTACTAAAATGTCATATTTTTATTAAGGCTTTCCATCAATATCCTATTTAGAATTGCAACCTAGAGGTCATTGACAATATTGATGAGCCAATTTGGTAGAATCCTGTTGGCAAAAATTTGATTGCAGAGGGTTTAAAAGTAAATGGGAGAGAGGAATTGTAATCAATGAGTGTAAAGTGCTCTCACAGAGAATCTTGCTATGAAAGGGAACAGAATAGTAGGGAATTAGCTGTAGGAGGCTGTGATGCAAACAAGAATTTTCTAAACTACAATCAATTGCAGTCTGGTTCTATGATGTGCTCTGGTAGAGAGGGGAAATTGGTGATAGAGAAGAGAGGAGAGAAATGCTAAAATAATGTACTTGAGTAAATGACAAATGAGATAAAAAGTGAAGGGATTGGCTATAGAAAGGAGCAAAGTAGCTAGGGAGAAGGCTATGTTATGGGCACAGACATAGGAAAGTAGATAGATCTGGTGATGCGAGCTTGTAGAAAGCCTCTTCTGATTGTTCTTATTTTGTAAATTAAATGGAGAGTGACATAACAAGCTGAAAGTGAGGATGGGGGAAGAGATCTTGAGGCTTGAAAAGAGAGAAGGAGATATAAAATTGTGTTCCAAGAGAGCGAATAGATTAGGGAAATGTAGGATTGCTGGGCAGTGCTAATATACCACTTAATGTTAGTGATCATTAATCTAAAGAGGGATTTTTTAGCATGATTGTGTCAGCCACATTTAACTATACTGGAACTCTATACTGGAGGTATAGATTAGGGGGAGAATTGGACCTTAACCTGAGTTGGAGTTTTGCCAGATTAGAGTAATAAGATGAAAGAGGATCAAGGGAGTTGAGGATGTTTGCAAAGGAGTGATTATGTTGATGGGCTGTGAAATCTAAGCTGAGCAAGAGAAGACATGAGAACATGAGGGGTGTGGGACAGTAAACTTGTGGTAAATTCAGTGAGTTATAGGTAATGAAGGGAGCTAGAAATACCAGAGGTGGTGGTCAGAGGCATTCGAAATTAAGTTTGCAGATGTTTTTTAGTCATTAGTAACGACAGTGTTAAGGTTATAACCTTGGAAGTGGATGACTGAAAAAGAATTGCGAAACAAAATCACTAGAAGTGAGGAAGTACACAAACTCAGAGGCTAGGCTGTGAGAAGATCATCTGTCTGAATATTGAAAAATTATGATTAGAATAGTGTTTAAGAGTATGAGAGTGTACCAGTAGCTAAAATCTTCAAAGAATGAGGGACACGACCTCAAAGTCCAGAGAAACTACAACAAGGAAAGGTAGTACTTGGTACAGTTTGATGTGAGATTTAAAGCTGAAGTGTTAGGGAAGAAAGTAGCTTAATATATACTATTATACATATCTAGTATTTACCCCTACTGATATTTTTAAATGGTCCAATTTTTAATAGCTGCTATTATTTTGTAGTTCAGAACATTTATCCATTTAATATTTCTTAAGCGCTATATAGCAGACACTGGTCTAAGCAGTAGGGATACAGTAATGAAAAAACTGAATAGAGTACTATGTTCATAGATCTTATAGTTTTGCATGGCTCATTTAGCATGAACTAACATTTCAGTTCCCTGGATCACAGTTTAGAAAATCTTGTTCTAAGGATGTCTTTTCTAATACAGTAAATATAGCCTAAGATAATAACTGAATATAGTAATTTTCTATAATGTATATGGTTCATGTATGTTTTTAGCATAAATATATTCAACTGTTTAAAGACTGACCATATACTCATATACTGGTAAGTGGAGTAATGTTATACTTTGAAAAAAATTTTTGACCGGGCGTGGTGGCTCACGCCTGTAATCCTAGCACTCTGGGAGGCCAAGGCGAGTGGATCGCTCAAGGTCAGGAGTTCGAGACCAGCCTGAACAAGAGCGAGACCCGGTCTCTACTAAAAATAGAAAGAAATTATCTGGACAACTAAAAATATATATAGAAAAAATTAGCCGGGCATGGTGGCATATGCCTGTAGTCCCAGCTACTTGGGAAGCTGAGGCAGAAGGATTGCTTAGGCTCAGGAGTTTGAGGTTGCTGTGAGCTAGGCTGAGGCCACGGCACTCTAGCCAGGGCAACAGAGTGAGACTCTGTCTCAAAAAAAAAAAAAAGAATTTTTTTTTTTTTTTGACTAGTAGTAGGAGGGAAAGGTACATTACAAAAGGGTACTTGTTCTCTTTCTTTTTATTCTCTATTTTTCCTTTCTGTGTTGATCAAGAAAAACAAACTAGTACTGGGAGATAAATCAGGAAATCTTAGCTGCAGCATCATAACGAGAGACTTATCCAAACCCAAACCTCATGAAAGTGGCATGAATTACATTATTATATAGTTATTTTTTCAGGGAAAATATATATATATACACACACACACACACACATACACACACACACACATATATATATAAAATATAAGCCAAAACCCATTACAGTAAATTTAAAGGAACCTATAATAGCATTGATTATAAGCTTTTTTTTTTTTTGAGACAGAGTCTCACTCTCTTGCCTGGGCTAGAGTGCCGTGGTGTCAGCCTACCTCACAGCAACCTCAAACTCCTGGGCTCAAGCGATCCTCCTACCTCAGCCTCCCGGGTAGCTGGGACTACAGACACATGCCACGGTGCCCAGCTAATTTTTCTGTTTTTAGTTGTTCGGCTAATTTCTTTCTATTTATAATAGAGACGGGATCTCGCTCTTGCTCAGGCTGGTCTCGAACTCCTGAGCTCAAACA